>JTDE01000170.1:26704-37115 GCA_014338405.1 Paragonimus skrjabini miyazakii | reverse complement strand
AAAAGTTTTCTTTATTTCACGTTGAGCCTAAGCACATTTAATCCCACAAGACATGACTGAGTCCGGAGCAGTACTTGACAAAAACTGATTTGGTTTTGTGCGAATACCAGAAACTCAGTGAATTTGATGACATTTTGACGTTTGTGTGTATTTTGCCGTCAGTCATCTTATCAGCTGAATAGAAAGTTTTTTGTATCACATTAATCGAAATTTTTCCATAGCTATCAAGATTGTCCTTTGTCACCTGCTTCAGAGCAAGCCTTCTACAACCAATTGAGGAAGTAGCTCTGAAGGGATGTACCGCCATTCTATATTCTATTCTATTATGCTAAATTCTATTCTATATGTCATATGGTTTAGAACTAAGCTAGCTTTTAGACAACCGCAGAAACGCTAGACCGTCTTGGGTATCAGGAGACACCTTGACATCTGCATACGGATGTTTACTAAATCTTAGCAACACATTGCATCGGTTGTTTATCAAGTCTAGGTCTGTTAGCAGCTGGGAATTAAACGAGACAATCTGATATTTGACAGTGCGGTCAAAGTTACTCCAACCTTTAGAGATTCCATATATTTTGTCCCCTTGGAGTGTTGGCGGATCGCCGTGTGTTGTCGGTCTATAGAATGGAACAACGGATTTTGTGGTACGTGCCAGAGGTTTGATGACCCTCTCTCTTTTTCGAACACCGGATCTAGCCCAGTTGGACTATTATGGCGCACAATTCCAATTATGATACATAAAACTGATAGGGCATCCGGTCATTCATGACAGCCTTTTAAGTTGTCGAGTCCGTGGTAGTCTAGTGGTCTGTTGTTTGTCAAACTCGGTGTCTGAGACGTCGTCAGTTCCCCGAATATAATATGTGACAAAAAGACCAACAAAGTACACTTGTGAGTGACCTTCACCATTGCCGTGGTCATGTACTTCTTCGGCCCTTACGAGCGTTCTCAGCCGTCGTGCCAATTATTGTTGTCATTCCGAATATACGCCTGCTCTGCATTGTCCGAACTTTTGACTGGTCCATTCTTTTGCCCTTGCTTTGTTGCGAGTCACGAACCCTATAAATATGAGCGGGTTTGTGACCATATTGTCTTCGGCTAAGAGACATACAGAAGCTCTTTTCAAAGACTAAAAGACTAAATAATAAATATAAAAGACCCGATCGATTGGAGCCCCAGCATGTGAAAACCTGTTACATAAACAAAAAATGGGGTGAATTACTCGCCGTAGCTGGTGGTTACGACGTGATTGCTACCACAGAATCTTGGCTCAAAATGGATACGAAGTACGAGGGGCTGTATTCGGAAGGATATGAGAATTACAGACAAGATAAACCGGACGGGAGGCAGGGAGGAGGAGGGGTCCTACTCTTAATTGCCGAAAGATATGTGCAGCTGCAGAGCTCCTCTCTCTCAATACACCGAACATTCAACTAACAGAACGTGTGGTGAAGTCGAACACACGGACCATCTCAGTCGTATATGTCTACCGTAGTCTAATGTCACAAGCTATCGAGGATGCGGAGCTTATATATCTTTTGAGGGTCATCTCTGTCAAACCACACTCTCTGCTAATTCTTGGAGAATTCAACGCTGCTAGCATCGACTGGGAAGAGTAATCAACCTCTGCAGGAAGTTTAGGAGCGGACCTGTTGGAATTCCTCCATGACAACATGCTGATTCAGCACGTGAGATGTAACTCGCGTTTTAGAATAGGGCAGGTCCCCTCATTGCCTGACCTATTGGTAAGTAGATACGAAAATCAGGTTACTACACTTAGTATGGGTGTTCCTGTTGGGAAAAGTGACCATGTGGCTATCACTTTTGAGTTCTACATCAGATGGCAGTCGGTAACTTTCAGGTTAACACGCAACTTCGGAAGAGTTAAAATCGACAGATTGATCCTAGATGCAGTCTGTGGATTAAAGTCATCCCTCAGGCACGGTAGACGAGGCTTGGGAGCTGCTTAAACGAAATCTACACCTTCTCACAAAAAATCCCGCTCCGATTACCAGACGCTGCCCACAGGGCAAACTTCATTGGTGGACAGCTGGAATACATAAGGTACAAAGGAGAAAAAAAGAGTTTGGCTAACTTTAAAAAAAGTAGCCATAAGAGATTTTTACCCTACCTTTGTGAAATTGACCGCACGACCAAACTTCAGAATAATGCCCGAGCCACCTACTAATTAGCACTTGCTCGAGGTGCCAAAGTCAACCCAAAGCGGTACTATGCATACGTCCAACCTAAGCCAGCGATGCGCAGGGAAATAGGTGGCCTCGAGCTCTCTGATGGCAACCTACCTACCGGTGCTCATGAGAAGGCAGAACACCTGGCGTTGCGCTTCGCGAGTGTACTCCGAAAGGACAGTCAGCAAAACCCTACCTTAGACATACCTTTTGTGCCGATCGCAGAAATGAATCACGAAGACATAACACCTTATGCGATAGAGAACATACTGCGGCAGTTGAACATTCTTAAAGCCCTGGGGCTAGATGGTATTCACGTGGCTATCATCCGTCCGCTATCCAGTGTATCCGTTCCAGTAACTAACCTGCTCAACCAGTCTATTATCGAAGGTAGAGTGGTTTAGAATTGGCGTGAAGCAAATGTCATAGCTCAGCACAAGGGTGAAAACAAAGAGGCAACTGGTATCTATCGACCAGTGAGTCTCACTTGTATTCTACTGAAAGTGTGCGAAACTGCTATTAGAAACAAAATTGCCAAGCATCTAACAGAGAACAAGCTGTTGGATGCGAACCAACATGGACTCCTGAAGGAAAGGTCTTGCCTTTCCAACCTGTTATGTTTTCTGGATTAAATAACACAACGTTTGGATATAGACGAACCTGTGGAAGTATGTTATCTGGATTTCAGTAAGGCATTTGAATCGATTAATCATCGATCGACATTGCTGAAACTACAGCATTACCAGATGGCTTCGGCTATTAGTCGATGGGTAACGGAGTTGCTCTGCAACATGGTGTTTGAAGTTACTGTCGGTGAATCTAGCTCACAAGTATAGCCTGTATTCAGCGGAGTGCCACAAGGGTCAGCACTGGGACCTCTACTGTTTCTAGTTAACGTAAATGACCTGAATATATCCCTATCATTTCCGCATTACATGTTTGCTGACGATTTGAAAATTGTCGAAAATCCAAATCGGAATCTTGTCCAATCTGACTTAGTAAAGCTATCCGACTGGTCAGCAAAATGGGATTTCCCCCTTAACCCAGAAAAATGTCTGCACCTGATCAAAGATGGTAACAGATCCATTTAAAGACAGCTTCTCAATTCAGGTAATCCGAGCACGCTAAAGCAAGTCGCTGAAGTTAGAGACCTTGGGGTTCTAATCCAGAGCGATTTTAAACCTACGGCGCAGTGCGCTTCAACGGTGAAGAAAGCAAGAGGATCGCTGTTCCAGCTTATGAGAACCATCTCATACAGAGAGCCGGAAGTACTGATTCCGTTGTACAAAACTTTTGTTAGACCCATTTGGAGTATTGTATCCAGGCTTGGAGTCCAATCCTACTAGAAGATAAACAATGCCTTGAAAGTGTTCAAAAGCTAGCAACTATGTTGATACGGGGCATGAATCCCTTGGATTATACTAACGGGTTAAAAACTCAACTTATTTTCCCTTGAACGAAGAAGGCTTCTTGGAGACTTGATAGAAGCTTTCAAGATCTTAGTGGGTCTTACTGATGAACCGGCTGGTTTTTTTCCAGCCGATAAAGATGCCCCAACTGAGAGGGCACCATATGATGATCTATAAGCCGAGAGCGAGCAAAGGTGTCCGCGCTGCATTCTTTACTCACAGAATGGTGAACGCGTGGAACAAACTGTCCACATATACTCTCGAAGCTTCAACGGTCGAAATATTCAAGTGTAGGCTAGACCGGGTCTAGAACCGATTGTTTCCTGACCTAATTTGGACTTGGTGTGTGTTGTACCTCCGTATATATGCCGTGTGTACACAACTATGATGGATGTAGGTCTATCTAGAAGTAGTCAGATGTTTATATGTAGCCACCAAAGTGAAATTTCATATATGTCTACATATATTACTTATCTACTAAATTTTTTTAAGTTTGTAATAATGTTCAGACTTTCCGTACTATTTGGTCGTAAACAAACACTGTAGTGCATAGCTTGAAAACAGGGTCTGCAACTCAGCCATCATTCGTTCGGATACTCAAGAGGTAGACTGTCGAGATTATCACTCCCGGTCATTAACAGCTAGAGCCTTACACTACATGCTCACATTTTCACTTTGGAATCCGAACCCTCCTTCTCTTCAGCTTAGCAACACTGCAGTTTTATATGGTTTTATATGGTTTACCAAAGATTCACAAACCACAAATGCCTTTGCGGCCAATCCTTGCGATGGCAGGTTCGCCTTATCACAAACTGGCCAAGTGGTTAGTGGACGTTTTACTGCCAGTTCGCACACTCGCTTCCAAATTCTGCCTGAAAGACACTCTTGAGATGTATGAACTTCTAGATAATACTGACTTGAAAAGAACAGTTATGTGTTCTTTTGATGTAAATTCGCTCTCCACAAATGTGCCACTGAAAGGGAGACGGTCAACTTTATCTGTGACTTTGCACTAGTTCATAACATAAAGCTTCATATACCGACCAATATCTTGAAGCCTTTGATATTATTGTGTACTGAAAATATCAAATTTTGTTTTCAAAACCTGGGGTTTAAACAAACAGACGGAGTTGCGATGGGTAGCCCTCTAGGACCAATTTTGGCTGAATTATTTATGTCCATGATTGAACTCCGCCTCGCGAATACACTAAATGACATCCCGTTTTATCGTCGATATGTTGATGACATAATATTATTCGCACAAGACAAAGAGACAATAGAAAAACTATTGGATTTATTGAACTCATCGCACCAAAATCTAACGCTATCGTCTGAACTCGAAAAGGATGACACGCACGCCTTTCTGGATATCAGCATCAAGCGACGGAAGGATGGTATAGTGTGTCGATCAGTACACCGTAAGTCCACCTAGGGAGGACAATATCTGAACTTCAACAGTTTCTCACCCATACAATACAAACGCTCGCTGGTTCGTTGTCTCTTTCACAAAGCGCGAACTATATGTACAAATGATACACTAGAAACAGAGTTGAAATTTATTCGTGAGACCCTGGTTTCCAACGGTTATCCACTGGGTTTCATTGACTTTCACAGCAAACGGAAAATAGTTAATGTAGTGACCAGCGATCGTGTGGCTTCTCTGAGGATCCCGGCTGCAACCGTATTTTCCTGCTTGTTTGTTCTGTACGCATGATCCTATGTACGCCTGCTATAGGAGGCCTGATATAAACTCAGTGCCACTTTCTTCAGTCGTGCAACTAATTGCACGCAGCGAATGCTTGCCCTTTTCTTAACGACTCATCTATTATTCTATTCTTCAAGGTCGTCTAATCCGAACCTTTTCGAGCGTTGTTTAACGCACTCGAAGGTTCCACACACTTTTCGCCTGGCGCGCTTTTGAGTGTCGCCGAGTGGGTTGTGGCCCATCTCGCGCCTTTTTTCTTCCTCCTCTTGTTTGCTGCCGTTGGTCCCAGACTTGGCTAGAGCTAACTACTTATCATATTTCCAAACATTGCTGGAAATATACGGTTTGTTTCCAAACCCTGCTGTGTTCTCTAGTTCAATGCCTGTTGGGACTACATTCCGATTGCTCTTCTGGAAAGGCGTCTTAAATTGTTAGTGGACGAGGGTCTAGCGCATACCCACTTGTCCACTACATTAATCCACAAGAAGAGTCTGTTTCAAAGAAACCGGTGTACATGCAGTTACCGTATAAAGGAGATAGTAATATCTCGTTTCTAACGCGACGACTGACACAGGTCATCCAACGTACGTACAATGCTGCCGCATTGCGTTTACTCAGCCGCACTAAGTCACTCACACTTCCTCACATTAAGCCGCGGATTCCAGAGCTGTCCACTTCACATTGTATCTACCAGTTCACCTGCAGCTGCGGTGACATTTACATTGGCCGAACTGATCGATCCTTGCGCCTTAGAATGAAGGAACATGTGCCAAAGTATATCGAGGACTTGATGTGTGGCGGGACCCGACCCGACAACGACAACGAAGAACGCAAGCCGGCCTCTTCGATCGCCAGACACCTGCTGGAGACCGGACATGTGGTCGATCCGACAAACGCTCTCCGTGTGTTGATGCGTCATCACAAGCCTGTCATCCTCAAGCCACTCGAGGCACTGCTTGTCATGCGTAGTAAGCCAGCCCTCTGTGTGCAAAAGCTGTTAACCTTGAACCTCCGTCTGCCATGGTTTTGACGAATGACAGATGAGTGCATACACAGACTGGATATATGAACTTAATTCGCTTAAATGTTTTTTGATGTTCACCGCTGTTATGTGTAGCAACTGACGAGAACATACGAAATGGTACTACCATGTTGCAAAACCGGTCTTCTGATTACCTCATTCATATTCGTGGCTGGAGAAGGATGCTTTATACTGCAGTTTTAGTTTTAATTGAATACTGTCATTCATAGGACACTTTCATTTTCCTTAATTCTTTAGTAATTTATTTAATTCTTCAATCCTTTGTCAGTTTTTCTGACAGCTCATGACGGCCCATAGATATGACTGATTTGCAGATGCAGACCATAAGACAAGGTAGCATCGACAAAATTGTCACTACCCCTGGTACTCAACTATATTTTATATGCAGTCTTCGCCTATTTAAAAAAACAAATAGCAAAGACTGTAACTAACAAGTTACAAAAAGAGACCTTGGGCCGGAATAGAGAGGTTTTAACGTTAAAACTATTTTGAAAAAAAAAATTTTTCTAACAACAAAAAGTAAATAAAATAAATATTACGACGAGCACATGTCTCCATTTCGAAGGCTACAGAATTAGTCCTACCAGATGAGGCAGTGGGAGATGGGGGCTGTAAGATTCTACTCCCTCCCCCTTATTGCTCAGAAATTTACGTTAGACTATCTTAGTATTAGTGTGTTCATGTGTCGCCATTGAGTAACAGAGGGTTTAAAATAGGTTGAACTATCCGTAAACATGTCCTTCGCTCTTAACTTTTCTCCTTTTTGTCCACAACTGTAACAAGCTGTCATGTAAGTACGCTGTGTGCAAACCCTCTTTTCAATGTGTGCACGAAGAACAATATTGCCTCTCTTAGTACTGCACAATTAGAGTGTCACAGAAGTGTAGCATTTATAAATAAATGTAAGATATAGCTGAGATACCACATGCATATTATTGGTTGTTTCAAAATGAGTGTGTACGTAAGCGTGATCATCTCAGTACACTTGTCTCCATTTTATTAACGAACATGCACGCAAGTTCTTTTCAGGTCCTTTCATTCCTTTTCCTTGGCTTTATGTACAAGCCCGACACTGTTTTTGTAGGTCAGGGATATCAGGCAGAGGAAGCCTGACAAGGGATCCTCACAATCAAAGCGAGGAAAGCAGTTGCCTACCAACGCAAGAAACTGGACTATCAGGCTGCTAGCCGCAACGTCCTGCGTCAGCCTCGGGTGAATGGGTTGGCCGAGAAGAGACTAACTGACTGCGTATACTCTGTACTCTGTCGTTCATTACCGCTGACCGTCGTTCCGTTATCCGACCTTTCATCAACCGTTATTTTGTTATCTGTTTACGCGCTCGTAAGTCGTAGATTCAGTCACAATAGCTGGATATTTAGTTGTCAAGGTATCCGGTGGATACTGCTAATCAGTTTAATTGACATTCTCATGAACACAACGATGATGCGATTTTCAACCGGCATAACACGCTATGTTTCACTGAATTCAAAGTTACTCATTCTCTCTGGCCAAAGCGTCAGTGATTCACCTACAGTTTGTGTTACACTGGGATTTCTTGTGTAACGGTCCCAACAAAATTTAGTTCAAAAGTCCAGAAACAGGGTAATGGTCTCCACTTCTGTCAAACCTCTGATTCAAGATCCCCTGAGTTTCTGCACGTCACATCCAAATAGTGCTGAGATCGTTAATCTTGAAACCGCATGTAAAGACACACCTTAATGCGTAGGTGCACTAAATTACCACTATACAGAGTATACACAACGAATACCAGACGAGAATAATGTATACTAAACGACGATTACAATAGGTCTCAACCAGCACTAAACGACATCGATACGTGGAAGCAGCTAGAGAGGTTAAGGATCCAACCGTAGAGCATGTGAACAAGCCGAAAGTGTGTATGGCGCCATTGACGCGCATAGGCCAACAAGCATGTGGGAAACGAACACGATCGCATACAACAAGCAGACGATAGACAAAGATCCTTAAGATCCTATGTACAATGTAAACTGTGATTTTGGGAAGAACTTTACACAAGGTACAGCAGGAGGGCCGGGGTTATCTCTAAGGCACTACACCAATTACCAACGACCAAGTAAGCAGTTGATGAAGTTGGCACAAAACTAAGACAAATATTTAAAACTCAAGTTTTGAGAAACCGTAAGATATTCTTTCGCATTCAAGTGTCTATGAAAAATGGTACATCAATGAACAGCACATTCGCATTATCGGCAAACGTTCACAAATTGGCCTCTCTGAAGTCGTCTTCCATAAATACCCTTCTAAGTAACAACTATCAATGTGGTATCCCATCCACTATCTAGAAATAAAGATTTATTATCGTACATAAAGACCCCTTAATTCTGAAGGGCGCCCTTCCAAGTATCACCTTGAGTTTACTTGATAAAGCTGTTGCATGGCGAACAGTATCCTCAGTTTTTACTGGTGGTAAGTCTGTGTCTCGGTGTCTCGTTTACTGTGTAGACTTGAGAATGGCGCCGTTGAGAACATCGATTTGCACCATGATCGTTTCTTATTCTGCACTTATGGACGGTGGCTGGGTCATGGACATGGATACAGTTTTGGCTCCCAGACGGCATCATGACAACTGTCAGCAGTTGGCAGATCGAACCCTGGACACTAGTTAATTTGGTGCATTGCGTTACACTTAACACACCGCAGTTTTTGTAGACATCGCGTCGGCTCTAGAAAGTATGGTCAGGTACGTATACCTCTGGTGGATAGATTCTGTGTCTACCAGCCTCAGGTTTGATTGGGACAGTTCAAGTGCTTGCCTAGAGATAATTGTTTGAATGGCTCGGAAGCATATAAAGAAGGTTCGTGTTGGCAGTATCCTTCTTCTCATCGGCAAACCAATTCAACTCAGTAAGGTATAGTTAACGTCCGTAACGCGAAATGGTGATAACTACTTCAGACCACTTAGAATGCCTCGACTTGGACCATCGCCGGACAATATCCACTAAAGTACGACATCACTTCTTGACGGATTCATAAATGAGCTACCGCAGGGCTGTTGAAAACATTTTCATTATTTCTTTCAAATCCGTAGAGGCTTTCGAGTCATCATGTTTGTGAGCACACTGCACAGTGGGTTACCCAATACAGCAGCATGCGATGAGGTGGGCTGATCAAAGTGACACTGAGGGATGTTGATGTCTTCATTGTATCCCAACACAGGTTCTAGTGCTATACATCATTTCATCGCATCCAATGCCTATCCATCACTTTACTAGACGACATACAAAAGCCTAGTAGCTGTACGGTCAACACAGAATTCCGACGAGTGGTTTTCAACTCGAATACCATATTACCGGTAGACCGTATTATTTGGAATCAGTAATCTTCCAACTAGACCATAGGAGGCAGACGTAAAATTAATACACTCCATCCGTAGTTTTGTCTGCCAACTCCAAATGGAGCCATTACTAATCACAAGTAGTTGGTAGCTCTGTTGATTCTCATATATACCAAGTTCGAAATACTTGAGTTTTAAATGTAACACTGGTAACTGGAACCGCAGGCGCACAAACAGAAAGGACACAGTGTCCGATCACAAACTTGGAATACCTACATTTTGACACGAATCATCACTCCATTTTGCTGTTCTTTATCACCTGAATCTACAACGCGTCACCAGTCAAAATTACCAGGATGGGGTTCGCTTAGTTAGCAGTACAGCTGGTGAATCCCAACCAGATGGATTCAGAACTTCCGCTTCACAAATAACCATTCTCACCTGTTTGTCAATTTAGCCAGATAGTGAAACAAAAGGCAAACAACTGCATTCTACTGTCAGATTTCTCCACTCTGTACTTGGCTTCCTAGTTTAACCGGAGGAATACTTGTTGCATTGATATATGTAGTTCCTGTCGCTGGTTCATAGAAAAACCGATATCCAAGCCTGTCTTATACGAATCTGTTAAACTGTCGATACCTTGCTCGGTAGATCGTCTGTGATTCGTGCTTCCTCTCCGAATGAAAACTGCTGATCAACGAGATTGTCAATTGCAGGCAAATTGACAAGCATAACATCGCATTCACG
>JTDE01000170.1:11090-26604 GCA_014338405.1 Paragonimus skrjabini miyazakii | reverse complement strand
GTTTGTGTTAAGCACTTAATCCATTACGAGACATTTGTTAGAGACTGACCAGTTCAACGATATTAAATCATCGTTCAACGTGAGTATAAATGATGAGACTAGACGAATGTTCAATTTTGTGAAGATTCTGCCTATCTATAAACGTGACAATCAACTATGTATTCAGAAGCTTCTGATCTGAATGTTGAAACCATCGTCGTTTCAACAAACACTCATGTGTTACGTGCTGGTGTTTGATGTGAGTGTAATGATCAGTGATCAATGAAGAGATTCGAACAAATCCACAGTGCTTCGTAGGATTACTGTTGGAATTTATCTAATCTTTTATGGAAGGCCGCTCACAAGTAATACGGAGGTTCTCAGCTTCGCTTATCTACCCTGATCCCGCTTAGTGCCCAACACGTGTCTTCGTGGCTGAATCCGTTGATTCAGTGTTAGGGGCTTACTGTGGTAATGGATTCATATGCCGGTGAACGTTTAGTTTCGAACCGAAACCCCGTTCAATAATGCAGCATCGAGGTTTACCAAGGTAAGTCGACGACTAGGACGAATAATGCAGAGTTAGTCGTCCCGCCGACTATGTAGCTATGTAACGCGCGAGCGAAACTAGGTAGCGCGCACGGATCGAATTTGAAGCGGTAACTATTACATGGTTGCTTTGTCTACCTTTCACGCAGCTACGTCAGCGTTGTGCACGAAGACCACGAATCAACGGATAGTCAGACGAGCAAGGAAGACAGTTGCTTTTAAACGTAACTTTATCATGCCTTTGTACCCCTACCCATTTTGGTTATTTTAGTACCACTGCGTGTTGCGTAACACATCTTCGAACACATTCTCCGTCTGCTTTTCTGGTTGCATATTACAATTTGTCAATCGTATCAATATTAGAAATGTCAAGAACCGCAAAGAAGCTTGAAGAAGACCAGCGTCCTGTTGCTCCTTCCAATTTCGGAGACTTCGGCCATCTTGTGCAGACACTGGCGCGTATTCCAGACAGGTTATCGACGAAACTGTAATTATCGATTCCACACCCCGACAAGTTTACTATGGGTGGTCACTATTTCCGTTGGAAAGGTCAGGTACGGGCCTATTTTCAGAACTTCCCAGCCAAGTCCCATAACAACTTGATTCTGAATTTGTTGAACGGGGAGACCTTCGATATTGTCGTCGAGGTCAAAATCTTGGACACCTCCGTATCGGACGGGACGTTCATAGAACTCCAACGTCTATTGGACGCCCCCTTGCACCTGACAGTCTATCGACGGCGGTTCCACGCTCGTAAACCGCTCAAGGGGGAAACCGTCCGGTCGACTGTCCGTGAACTGCGGCGCCTGGCCAAACCGGGTTATCAGAAAGAGTCCCAAAAGAAAAAACCCGGAAGCGAATTCTTGAACATCTAGTAGAGGGAATCCTGCCAACGAATATAAAAATGGAAGTTCCTGCTTCACCCAACCGGCGACCTTAATGCTGCCGTGCGGTTGGCCGAGAATGGTCGAAGCAGCCGTCAGTCGACCAGCACAATATTGCCTCGCGGCACGGTTGACCAACCGAAGGAAAAGCCACCCAATATACAGCTGGAACTCAGACTGGTATCATGGGCCTAACTATTCGCGGGGTGGAGACCAAAATCGGCGACCCTGGTTGAACAGACCACGTAGACTGTGTGACCACGAATTCAGGGTAAGTCGCCATGCCTCCGAAACCGTCGACCAGGCCCCCGGAAACCACATTAGAACAGGTAAGCCCTGTGGTCCCGCTTTCCTTCCTTCTCTTACTAACTGCTCCCAAACACTGGTAGAGCTTACGGTACAGATAATGATATGTGGAATAGCACTTGTAGGTTTAGTGGACACCGAAGCGTCACTAAGCGTATTCGGCACACATTCACACTATGCAGACTCTCGGACTACAAACGGAAAACGTGTTACCAACGCATTTTTAAGCCAGTAGTGACCTAATGCCGACGGAGGGCAGAATCATTGCACCAGTTGTAAGAGCCAGATGTCATGTGGAGCACAGTTTCGTATTGAGCCCCAACCTTCCATTCTGTCTTATAGTCGGGATGGATTTGCCGAATCATCTTGAGTGCACACTCGATTTGCTCAACCTTCAGCGGAGGAGTCCGTCCTGCACCACTCATTTGACACCTATATCCAAAACTCCGCCAGATACCGACTTCTCCCCCAACGTCATCACGGCCCCCTTCAAAGTCAATCGCCGAATTAGCGAGATGATTCAGTCGAGTGGGATTTCTGACCATTCGCGAAGTGCCCAATGTCTGAAATCAATGATTAAAAGTCCACCACACGCGCTTGCGTGGGAGGGAGCAAGGCTAGGTCGTATAGACATTCTAAGACACCCGCCGTTTTAATATACGACGGATGCACCATCATTCAAGGTACAGTCACCCAGGATACCCGCATATCTTCAGGATGAGGTACGTAAGATAATTGGTGACATGCTAGGACAGAATGTGATCCGACCCTCAAATTCTCCATAGGCTGCCCCAATAGTCCTGGTAAAAATTAGAGGCAGCGACCACTGATTATGTGTCGATTACAGGAAGCTGAACCAAGTGACAAAGAAAGGCGCATACCCATTGCCGAAAATTGACGACCTCGTCGATTCTCTCGGCGGGGCCACGTACTTCAGCGCGTTGGACTTGGTATCAGATTATTGGCAAGTGGGAGTCGAAGAAAATGACCAAGTCATGACGGCTTTCACTGTGCCATCGGGATTGTATGAATTCGAAGTTCTGCCCTTTGGACTGTCAAACGCACCAGCGATGTTTCAAAGCCCAATGCAGAAAGCACCGCATGACCGGATGCCTGGAGCTTGCCTAGTGCATTTAAATGATGCTATAGTCCATGGAAGGTCCGAACGAGAGCACATGCGCAATTTGGGATCCGTGCTTGACCGCCTGGCAGAAGTCAGTTTTGAAACTGAAGTCCTCGAAATGCCACTTCCTGCTCAAAGAGGTAACATTTCTGGGACATGTAATATCTGAGTCGGGTATTCCCACAGACCCAAGAAAGACGGAAAAAATCCGATCCTGGCTCACGCCAAAGGATGCAAACGAGCTAAGGAGTTTTCTAGGGCTAACGTCCTACTATCGTCCTTCATCAGTGAGATCGCTCACATTTTCACTCCCCTGCCCAGGCTATTACAAAATGATCAGGAATTGGCGTGGATAGAAAAGTGCGACTGTGCTTTTAAATCATTGCATGAAGCTCTGTGCACAGCGCCAGTGCTAGCTTTTCCTGACCTATCACTGAAGGCTGAAGAGTTTATTTTGGATACTGATGCAAGCGACAGTGCAATTAGAGCGGTTCTCTCGAAACGTGGTCAAGACGGTAGGGAACGGGTGATAGCTTACGGTAGCCGGTGTTTAACTGAATGCGAGAGGAACTACTGTACAACGAGAAAAGAACAGCTTGCTCTAGTGTTCTTCGTACGACATTTCCGGCATTATTCGCTGGGCAAAAGTTTTATCGTGCGCACGGACCATCGGTCTCTCCGCTGCTTACAAAGCTTCCAAAACCCAGAGAGACAGTTAGCCCGATCGCAGGGGATTCTACAGGAATACAACTTGGTATGTAAACATAGACCCGGCAGAAGACATTCCAACGCTGACTCACTATCGAGGCGTCTAGCGCGCAATCACGGCCGCCGTCTACCTTGTACTATGCAAAATGTAGCGCTGACCAACCTACAGGTCTCAAAATACGGCCGCTGGTAGCAGGCCCAAGCAACATATCCCGAAACGGCGCTAATCTACGAAAGGTGTCGGAGTAATGGTAAAAGACCAACAAGCAAGGAAATGGGGGACAAAGTTACGAATCTCGCTACCTTTGGGCGCTGTGGGAATAACTCAAGATGGCGAGGGAGTACTATTTATCTAATGCGGACCCGCTCACATGAGGAGGATCGTGGTCCCCCAGTCCATGGTGTATGATGTCCTAACAAACTTGCTTCTTGAGCTCGGTCATGCAAGAATAAATAAACTGGGGGCGGCCGTACGACAACGGTTTTGGTGGCCAAAACAGCGGAGGGACGTCAGGTTGCTAGGCCAGTCGGGCGAAAAATGCGGCACCTTCAAAAATCCGCAAGTAGGAAGTCGAACGCCATTGCAAGTTATGACTGTGGGATACCCTAACGCGGTGGTCAGCGTAGATATTGTGGGGCCGTTGCCTGAGACACCTCGAAACAGTCGGTACGTCTTGGTTCTCGTAGATTACTTCACCAAATGGTGCGAGGCAGTCCTGTTTGGACAGGTGGATACATCGACGGTAGCAACGGCCATTGTCGACCATTGGGTATGTCTTGGGGTACCCCCTGGCCAGCTCTATTCAAATCAAAGTTCCTGCTTTGAGAGCTCTTTGATTCGCGAAATGTGCAGGCTACTAGGAGTAGATAAAACGCGAATCACAGCGTACCACCCGCAGGACAATGGGCAGATGGAACGGACAAACCGATCCCTCGAAAATCCCCTCAAAGCTTTCATAGAGGAGAATGTCACTGAATGGAACTCAACTATACCGGCGTGTATGTCAGCTTACCTTAGTGCTATTCATTCGTCGACTGACCAAACTCCACATTTCTTATGGACCGACCGAGAGGTAGGACTACTCTCAGATGCCCGATTGCCCATTACACAACAACTGCAACTTCCAGTAGCACAATACGTAAACTACCTTCTTGAGACACATCGACGGGCTCACCTGATTGCACGAACACATCTGGAGATATCTCACAGACATTAGAAGAAGTAAAATAATAAGAGGGTACTTAAAGCTCTTTTGAAGGTTGGCGGAAGAGTTTGGTTGCACAACACAGTTCCGAGCCTGTGAGCCTCGGTGAGGATGCATAAACAATGGAAAGGGCCGTATGTTGTAAAATGAATAATTTCGGCGGCAACAAGTCACAGTACTGAACTGACAGGAGCAGACAGACAGTCAATCGTAGTTCATTTCAACCAACCGTGTTGAGGAACCCGAAACGAAGCGGAAGGGAGTATCTGTGATAAAACAAAGTGACGGCACATCGCATGCTTCTGACTGTCGTCCCTCTGCGTGTTAGTGCACTCCTCAGCTACTTCCAAACCATCCCCGTTAGTCGGTCGATATCAGTGTCCGGCTTCAACTGACTAAAGTGTACTACTCTGAGCTTAGGCCGGTAGTGTTGATTTCATGTATGGGGCAGGTTAATTCGGAAATAATTCCGTGCACCATGTATGGTGTCTTCTATTAACGAAATAACTTCACGGGAAATTCATTTTCTGGCGCTTCCGCATGTAGCCAGAGTTAATCGCCAGGTTGTAGGGGGTTTCTATATAACTTCTTAACCTGACACCTTTTTCTCGCTGGCACATCCGCAGGTGTTCACGTGTGTAGCGTCTTGTGCAGCATTTTGTGTCACATAATTCTCATTGTTTTTCGCACTTTTCACCTTCTTCAAATTCACATGTACACTCGTTTAAATCATGTGAGTTGATTCATTGAACAATACAAAAAAATTGGTTTCCAAGGTCGCGAGCCCTGTGTTCTCTCTCTGCGTTCAGTGTCGCGTGCGCTCAGATTTTGGGAGAGTTAAGGGCTAACAGAATCCGCATTTATTTCAGCACATTTGCAAACTCATCGGTCGTCGGAATCATCTTCGTTGTGACCTCTAAAGTTACCTGGGAACTATACAACGGATCGTATCTACTGGATACTTCATTCAGTGTGGCGGAACTCTAAACGACGCACCTTCACGAACTACTGTGAGTCAGTTGTTTCCATTTTGTATCACTTTTTGATTTCGTGTTCACACTTGAACTGTATATAGCGTTTAGATCCACTACACGTACTAAGGTATATACCTTCGCCAATTTGTCACGCAACCAGATGCACTGACTCGACGTTAGCAGGTCCCCTGGAAACAGGTAATCTAGAAACAAGCGAATCGGACGACAGTCGCATTTCTCTTCTTTATTTGCCTTCGCAATGGCTCATCTTACTACTCCTTGGAGTTACCTTCACCGTCGGCACGGTCAGGTGCCACTCCGCCCTTCACGAGCGGTCTCAGCTTCGTGCAAATTTCTGCCGCCCAGCCTATACGCTCGTCCTTTAATTGGGACATCACTGTACTGACTGGATTTTTTGTCTGGATCTTTGTCTGGCCCACTTTTGTCCTTGTTTTTTATTGGTCACAAACCCTCCAAGTGTGGTCTGGTTTGTGACCGTGTTGTCTTCGGATTGGGCGACATAAAGTGGCTCTGTCCGGAGGCTAGTCTCTTTTGTGTGTCCATTCTTTAGTATTGGGTGGTCGGGTTGGCCGGGAAGATACGAACTAGTCGTACATACTTCGCAGTCAGCTGTTCATTACCACTGAACGTCGTTCCGTTATCTACCGTTTCATTAGCCGTTATTCTGTTGTCTGTTTCCGCGCTTGTAGGCCGTATATCGAGTTACAGTAAGAAGAGTGGACGCCAACGCGTTGTGCAAGAAAGCAGCGAGATACTGGGTTGTCCCACGATTTTGTGTTTTTTGAATTCAGAAATGCCTTTGGGTGGGATTTCAACTTGCGATCAGTGCGTCTTACGACAGCATTGCCTCGTGGGTGACTGGAACTCGTCCTCGTTTTCCTTACGCCTGATATTCCACACAGTACATGCATCAACGCACCTTCGAAATTTAATCCTCATGCAGAATGCGGCTGAGTTGTAGCAATCTAACTCTAGTTTCGATTATCAAAGTTGAATGTGGCGGTTATTGCACCCCTTAATCTTGGCACTGGCACAGCTTCCTACTATTCAGTGAAATAACCCACTATCACTATGGCGTACCTGTTTTCCCGGATGGTCTCCGGTAGTGGTCAAAATATATCAACTTCTACCATCCCACTCGGATGCCCAGTCAACATACTCTGTAACCGTGCACAATGCTGTCTCTTAGGACTTTTAATTTGTGTACACAGGCAACAATTATCGTACACATTTCTGAAGTACTTTCGTTGGTGAGGCCACCAGAACCGCTACCTCGCGGCTGGTTCCAATTTGTTCTGGCCCGCATGTCCCAAATTCTAATGAAGTTCCTCCAAGTTCATACCAGCCGTTAATTTAGAGACTACAATCAGTGCCTCACATTCCGGACCGTAGTCGTAGCAAACAACATCATCGGCAATACAGATATGGTGCCACAACAACCACGAACGGCGCGCTTCCCAACTATATCCTGCCATCTCTTCGGCGGTCAGACGTGGGCCACATATTTTATTCACTTATATATGATCCGCAGATCAGCACCTTTGCCCTGAATGATTGCCTGCCGACTGTCCTTCTCCGGTTTGACGGTAATCATCATACAGTAAGCACCCGAGCATGACGGGCATTCTCCGTTACCGCGGTTTGGTCCTCTAGACAACGCCTCGACGTTTCGGTGGCGTACACCAGGCCTGCGTTTACGTTCAAAATCACACTGCGGTGAATAATTTGGCCAACGGGTAACTTGTCCATCCGGATCTTTGAAATTCTCTAACCGCTGAGGACAGGAGTGATCCGTTTGAACCGAGAGACGTTCGATGAAATGCACTAAGGCAAGCATCTTCTTCCTAGCAACACAATCATTCTTTTCACTTTCATTGAGGCTTCGGTTTCCATGAGCCATGACACGCTTTACATCGCTATCGCTTAATTGGGGCAGTACAGTCCTTTTGGCTACTTCACTAGCGTCAGTGTCCAGGACAACCATTTTCGCACCTGCCTTGGTATCTTGACGTGCTAGAATCGGGGCAATACACAGCACAATTTTTGGCTGGTCAAACGACTGTTGGCACTCATCAGACCATTCGAACAAATGATTTTTCCCTGGTAACGTTGTCAGGGGTTTGGTATCGTCAGAGAACTCCGGAAAAAACAGTCGATGATAAGAAGCTAACCCGAAGAAACTGCAGATTTCGTCAGCACTCACGGTAGTTGGCCATTCTTTCACCTTGCGCGTCTCTTCGGGATCAGAACCCACACTAGCCCTGAAACTGACGTGTCCTAAGTATTCTACTTCAGTCTGCATGGAAGAACGTATCATTGGATTCAACTTCACTCCAGCCCAATTGACTTTCGAGAGAACTTGGGATAAGTTGGACAAATGTTCCACAAGAGAGCGTTCCTGTATGATCATATCATTCAAGTAGACCAGGTATTGTTTAGGGATTGGCTCATTCAACACCCGCCGCATTATTCCTATGAAGGTGGTCGGCGCATTTCAGTCCAAATGGCACCGTTTTGAACTCATACAGACCACACGGTATTACAAATGTGGTTTTCGTGCGGTTATTGAGCTCTACTTCTACCTGCTGGCAATCAGACGCCAAATATAGGATGCCAAACCACTCGGCCCCTGAAACAGCATCAGCAGTTTCATCGATCCGCGGCGGTGGAAACAAACCCTCTTAGTCACCACATCTAACTGAAGGTAGTCAACACATAACCTTGAAGAACCATCCTTTTTCTTGGTCAGTATCACTTGAGACGCTCATGCGGATACTGACGATGGGATGACACCTCTCTCCAACATTTCTGCCAACAATTTTTCCACCCGTTCTTGAAAACGAATTGGTAGGCGACGAGCCGCTTGCCAAATTGGACAAGCCTCGCCTGTGTCAATAATGTGTTGCACAAGATGATTGCATCCAGGCGGTTTTCCTACCCAACAGAATATCACCTGATCTCCCTCTATTGCTTTCCGTACCTTGTGCGCTAAATTTGCTGGAAGCTGAAAAATGCCCTTGATGACTTTTTGCCATTCGGACTCGATGTGCACTCTGCCATTGGTTGAACGCTGCTTTTCGAGAGACCCCGAAAGACCTGGCAATTTTTGTACCCCCGGTTAGAAAGAAAAACGCTTACTCTGCCTGCGTACTGCACGGCCGGGCATGTCCAGGATACATTCGGTGACGACCAAATAGTCACTTTCAGAATTGACATAAATTGGGAATTTTGGGACAACTAGGAATCCCAACGTACCAGCCCAGTTTCCTACATGCACAGTTCCGCGAACACAAGTCACGACGTGTAACGGTTATCCATTAATAACTAGAACCTGGTTGATAGGTCCTGCAATATCATCATGCTGGTGGTGGTAAATCGCTTTATAAAGTAGACCACATGTTGACCCGAAATACAGCAAACAATCATAGTTGAGACGACCAATTTTTGCTTTCAAATTGGGGCAAAATGCAACAAATCTATCGGCATATTTAGAAACAAGAATAATACGCGACTGACACACGGGAAACTTACTGACATGTGTGTGCATCCTAGCGGATACCAGACATCAACGTGCCAAGTGTCCATGCCGGCCACAGGTGAAGCACCTCCGATAGTCAAGCCCTATGTTTGTTGGAACCTCCACCTTTGACTGGCCGTGCACACGATGTTCGCCCCTTGTGTAGGCGCTTCCCCGGGCCATCCGACAGTGTAAGAGATTACCAGGGGTGCCCTTAGTCACACAAATGAAATGTTCATCTCCGGACTCTATTTGTACCGCCTGGTCCAAAAACTCAGCAAACCTCACAGCCTTAGCCAGGTTTTCAGGGGAGGGGGGGAGGAAATTCACACTGACACTGCAGCTGTCGAATTCCTTCCAAAAATCTCCCTATAATACTGCTTTCCTTCTGCTTTCGCCTATCTTCCCCAGACCCCAGCAACACAAGTCCCCTCAACTCGTGCATATAATCCATTAGTCCTTCAGTACCGAGTTGGTGTTGTTCATGAACTTTCCTCCGATACCCAACTGCAGGGCAGAGACTTGCTAAACCTCGTCAGCGAAGATGGAATAGGCCCTCAAAATCCTCTGGGATATCAAAGTCTACAATTTTTCTGTAGGCCTCATAGGAAAGTAAAGTCAGTACGACGTCCACCTGCTGGTCTGGAGAGAAGCGCCGCGCATAGCGGCGCACCTGAGCCTCCCAAATGTGAAACTTCCCCACAGTAATGTATTTATCTGGTGCTGGAGGCCCAAGATCCTGCCGCACGCAAACTGCATACTCGGCGTCAAAAATACACACTTCCTCAGCTTATCGAACAAGCTTCAACATCCATCCGGTATCTGATGAACTGAGCATTAGTCAAAATTCGGGTCCCACTGGGGTACCAAATTTGTAATACTCCAATGAGTTAATCACAAGTGATAACACACACAGTGTCCAGCGTTGACAATGGGAGAACAGTAAGGTCTACCTCGCAAAAGAGAAAAGCCACAAGTCAACGAGAACCGTGTGGTGGCAAAACACAGATACCTAAGGAGAGTTTTTTCTTTTCGAGAACATAAAACTCTGTCGCACATGCCACCTGGGACTATGACGACACCAACACACAGTAGTTTAACCAGACTCTGTTCGGTTTAGCTTTCGAGAAAACCTGGTCAGGTCAAAAAGTACTGAGTTTCCCGCCTCAGACAGCGTCCATTAGAGCCTAGTGTTGCGATGACAATAGAACAAAGTCTCTCACCTCGATACATGGTTCACGTGACTAGCAGACAAACATGCAGATGGAGCCCAGGTCTCCAGTGCAGTCGAATAGGAACGCCTTCAAGGCTGCTACCGGTACAGGACTATTTGTCCTCCAAAAATCATTCAACAAGGAACGCAGTTGTCATCGTCAACTGCATAGTTTGTGGCAAACTGAACAAGGTGAAGTCTGCTAATAACGGCGGTTAAACCTGGACTCCAGCGGACACGTCTAGCAAAGTTCGATTTGCGCGCAATCTCTGTGGGCACGTCGGACTCTCATTAATTGTTTGATAGCTCAGAAAACGCTTATTACATATTATCCCGCAGACGACTAACTTCTGTTTGGAAGAGATTGTCGTACTTACAGTTTTCTAACCTATCTCTTCTCTTCTTCTCTCTCTTCTTCTTCTTCCCTCTTCTCTCAATGTATTGAGAAGGTGGATTGGATGGCGAACCTCAATACAGAATCCAACGGATTCACGAAATCCGTGGAAAAAACAATCAGGCGAACACGGCAAATAGATCAAACAATTTAATAGTGATGCCACGGAACACTCTTGCACCCAAGGGTTCAAATAAACAATGGTCCGTCATCGGGGATTAAAGACATGTTAGTTACATGATAACAACATTTTGACGGGAAAGCATGAGCTTTGAAGAGTCGCCAAAATTAACGTCCACATGAAGAATGGTGAAAAGCGTGCAACTTCGGAGGTGCATACAGTGTTCACGCAAGCCTACAAACAGCATGATGGGTGTTTTAGGGTGTACAGCTTATTGAACTAACGCTCGAAGGATAAATAAATCTAGGAAACATGGTAACTAAGCTCTTATAAACACAGCAGTGGTCACAAAATTCAAAATTGCTACTAATTCGACAGCAGCGGGTAATGTAGTACAAGTAGTGACGATATAGAAGGGATAAAGTTGACCGGAAAATAAAAACGGAGCTCCCAGGCATGAAAAATTGAAGGGTTAAGTAGAATGGGTTAAAAAAGTCGTAAGCAACTGATCCGGAAAAAGGTTAGATAAGCAATTTCCGAGCCTAATCATGAAAATACTAGCACTGCCAACTGCGACTGCTCCGTTAGGAAGACTGTTATGATAGCTGACTTGTATACTGAAGAAAAACTAGGCCCTACATAATATAGCACGCACTATACCGCGCGGTTGCCGGGACTGTTGAAAAACTCTTCCCAAACGTTTCTGATGCTTACATTTTCTGTTTGGCCCTTTTATATAAAACTCCCTCTTAATTTTGAAACTTGATCGTACCTAATCACCCGCACATATTGTTTTACGCGTTTGGAGGTCATCGTGTAGTCCATTTGCTTGTCTGGCCCGGCTCACCAGAGACGAACTTCCCCCGACCTGTTTGCGTTAACGGTGGAACTTGTAAGGTTACTTTCTATCATCATTTTGTAATGTTTACTCAACTTTTAACGGTCAGTTTGTGAGTTAGGGAACACTTTATTGTTGAAATTGACCGTTGAAGCTGAAGTGTTCGGCCGATTGTTTTGCACATTTTACTGCCTACAGAATGGTACCGTAGAGCCTTCGATCAAATCTTGTTTTGAATTCGGTAGTCGTTATTCCTCTACGCGGTACTATAAGACGGCTCTGCCGTAGCACGAACTGCGCGGTTGCGCATTTCACTTGAAAACTTTTCCAAAATATTTCTCATGCTCCAAGTTATGTATCCTGCGTCACACCAGAATTAATCTCCAACGAACGGTTGATAAGACCACGTCTCACACAAAAATGCGAACGAATGACCGATTTCCATCGAAAGCAACCAAAGAAAATAGCTAAGGCGTTCCCGCTGTAAAGCAGCGCTTTGCCGTGTTGTTGACACTATTTTGGCTTTCGAGGATGTAAATCATATGTATCTCTTACTGGACCTTCAGCTCATGCCTGGTCGTGCTGTTTTCTATCACAGAACTCCTCCTGGAACCCACACTTGAAAAGAACGCTGCCCATCGGTTTCGCCACGCTGCATAAACTTGATTCACGAGTACGACGAAGAACCCAAGCCGAATGTCCGGCCTACCCACCGTACAAATTTATCAGTCTGATTGGGCATCGAAGCTGGGATAAAAATGTGGAAAGTAAGTTGACGTGGGTTTGGGGACATTTGTTTCCAGTAACCCTCAGTCAAGTGGTAGACAGTTGTTTCTAGCTAGCTACGTCACACCAGCACCACGCATGCCAGCAAATCAAACCCACGATCCCTTGGTCTGGTTGATAAGTGTTTGGACTAAAAGTTACCACTTATTCGCTTATTCGTTTTTCGTGAGCGGGTAGCCCCAATTTTAAGAATGTTAGTTTACACTGTTTGCTCATATTGACAATTACTTACGTCAGGTCTAGCAGTGCTAGGGCTCAGCATACATCCATGGAGGCAACAAACACCTGCGGCCGTTTCGGGTAGAAAACAATCGTACAGAATGGCGTGCATCGTCGTCAGTGCCAGAAGTGGTGCCAATCCAAATGTAGTGGTCTCAGTGAAGACGTGTACAAGCAGCTGGACTTTTTATCTTCCTTTTATGTGCATGAGCTATAAGTTTAACGATGCCAAAAGCACCGCTCTGTTTCTGGCTTCTCACATGTGCGTGACGAAAGGCGAATCGACGCGGAAAACTTATGTTCCACATGTTTTGTTGCAGTTGTGTGATTAGAGTCATATACAATCGTCATGCACCCTTGAAAAGGCGGGAGAAAAAACCTATTTTTGTGACCCACGTGACAGAGTTTCCCTCTTCACCGCTGTTTGTAATGTTCCCTCTCTTTCTCAAACCGTCTTAGTGAATCGTCTAATAATTTTTGGTTGAAAAATAATATAGAATTAAATCAATCCGTCGTGCGTATATGGGAAACCAATATAAAAATTCGTTTGTACCACGATCATAAAAAAACGCGGTATTCGCTGGCTTGTCTTGTTATACCACGGCAAACGCCTGGTACCGTCAAACGTTTCGCTGGGGGACTTGGAAAATCAATACGGCATAAGCTTTTATACAACGAGGCAATTGTGTAGTTCACCGGTAAGATGTGTAGAGATGTGCTAATTTTTGTTTGCAAACGATGCTTCATTTTCGTACAGCAACTTTTTGTATCACCTTTGCATTTTGTTGAAATTGATAAAAGTGACCTTGCAATTCAATACAAATTTTGTGCACGTCAGTCTGCTCTTCTCTCTGTTGCGCAATCGTTTGACGATACTACACGGATCTATCATCCAATTTTTTAGCTCCGTTGTACTACGAACATCGTCGCATCCCTGATCGCGCTTCAGCAGTCCACGGCAACTCTGTGATATCACTCACTTCCGGATACTGGTAATTTGGAATATTGTGGTGGTCATCTCGAACACTTGTGAACACTTTCCTGTGAGTCAAACCCTTTTGATTACCATAACTTGTTGGAACTTTGCAACTATTTTGCCCCATTCGTTCATTTTGTTATCATAGATAGCCTAGTGAGATACACACGCATTTACCTAGTCTACTCCGTAACTAGTCCTGACCACTACAGATGTTTCAAACTCGAAATCAGTTGGAAACAGCCAACTGGACGCGAACTAATATTGTTTGATTTTTTTGAAACACTATAATTCATACCTCTGACCGAATACAAAGCTAATCGAGCATAATAGTCCTGTTGTAATAAAAAATGTCCTTTATGTCTGATGGTCGCTCATATTTTCACTTATGTTAGGATAAAGTGTTTTTTCGGTAAGTGCATAATTTTGGTCATTATTATCAATGTAACATTATGAAAATGTTTTCCTTGGAATTTTCAGGGTGGATCACATATCTACATCTTGCTCAATCATGTGTGGTTTTGAAGGTATACATGACGTTTTAATTTTTGATCGTATCGCGTTTGCAAAGTATTTTACATCAAATAACAAACGGACTATCCATGTAAGTTGTCATACGACGTTTGCAATTTTATTATCCATCCGAATTATCCATTGACTTTGTTTTCCTTCCGGTAGTTCCTGTGGATGTTTGACAACAGTGTCATTTCCGGAAGTGATTGCACATGACATTATGAGATGGCTGTATCCACCTCCGGTTGATATGGGATGATGTAAAAACGGGTAATATGCCCCACTCCACCACTGGGAACTTACGGAAGGTGACTGTTTACTTGACTGTATTGGAATGGGCTTGCATGACGTTTGCGTAAAAACACTATACTGAAGCAGGTTTACCCAGGCTGTCTGTCTAACAGTGGAAGGTATATTTTCCAGATAGTCATTATGTGACTCCTAGAAGCCAGAGATGTGCTGATGAAAATATCACACAACAGAAAAGCATAATAAGTAACAATGAACTTTTTATTTGGTCAGAAGTGTGAATTTTAATGTTTTAAGGAAATTTGAAAAATATTACTTTGCCCAACCGGTTGTTTTCAACCGGTTCTGACTCTCAAACATTCTACCGGCGAACCACACAACTCTCAAAAGAATATAGGTCGTATCATTCGTTAAAGTTTCCTTCATCCCTATACGTTCTCTCATTTATCACATAAAACTGCTCTATTTTCAGTCCAACGGTTACCTCTCGTGTCATAAAAATTTCTACCTCTGGACACTGAAAGCTTCATGTTAATTAAGTACTTCGTATTTGCTCTCTGGGCATTTTAAAGCCGTCAGCACATTATTGCCTGATTATCAATTCATCACCCGGTAAACACGTGTGGTGCCCACAATTCATAGTTATACTTTGTAGTTCATTTTTGTACGTTTTTGTATACACCGTTTTGTCAACTTCCTCTGCACACTTGTTTGAAACTGTCAACATAACATTTTGAAATTGAGTGTCAACGCGGATAAACGGGAGTTACTGCGCATCGTCTCCGTCTTCCTCATTTGTGAGGAACGTTTGGGCTGGTGAACTGCTTGTACAATGAAATATTTTAGCTCCGCTCGGCCGCTGATCTGCTGATGCTCAACGCTTATCATCCAATGCCGTGTGTGGAATTAGCTATTGGTCGTCTACAGAACCTACTCATT
>JTDE01000169.1:303028-340589 GCA_014338405.1 Paragonimus skrjabini miyazakii | reverse complement strand
GCGTTGGATCTGCCATGGCCAACTCCACACCCTGTTAGCCTGTCAAGACCCACGGTTCAAGTGGGTACTTGATTGCAGCGTGACATTGAACTGATTGACCTGATAAACTACCCGTTCCCCATTTACCCCCTTTAATGATTCCCCTGTAAAATTCGTGATGTAAATGTGATGTATTTAACCTGATGATGAATCACTGAAAACGAGCTTGTTCGCTACACAGTATTTTTAATGACTACACTGGGAATTTTCGCACGATTTAAGTAATCGATTTCTTCATGAGAGAAAAATGACAAACTGGAATACAAAAATGGATTTAGGCAAATCGCAGATGAGATTGCTAAGCAAGCAGTCACATGTTAGAAAAGAAAAGGAAACAAAAGAACAGATTTAGATATGATAACTTTAAAAAACTGTAATCAAAAGCAATAACATCTTCGTATACAATGGAGAAAACTCCTCGGTAATTTTGAAGGTTCAAAGAGCACCTTCGAATTGCTAATCATAAGATTAGACCAAATTTAATTAGAGGAAAGTACAACGAGAGAATTTCTTACCATAAACTACTGTGATGTGAAGTGAAAATCACTATCAGAAAGAAGTAACAAGTATATAAATGATTCGCAACAGGTAAAAAAGTTGCTTCCAAACATATTGCAAAAGTCTGTTGCGCAATTTTGAAGAGCTGATAAACTGGTAATTTTTAAACAAAATTTGAGTACTCTTCATAGATTGTTAGTTGGCTTTCCCACCCAAAGGAAAACTTGTTGAGAATTATTGAAAAATGATGAACATAATTGTTTAAGCGGAAAGATTGACGTATAAAAATACGGTTTGATTATAGCGATTTTGAGTAATCTTGACTACTACAGAAAGCATCAAACGTACATTGTTATTGCTTAATCCCACCCTGCTCAAACCATATAGGTTGCGGCGGTTACTATTCTATGATTAATAGATCCTTCGACTATATAGCCATGTAAGGCGACAAGTAATCGAGTGCAGCAAAGTAAAGTCAAGTGGAGTGATTTCTGTAATTTGATTTATACACCCCAGGAAGCTGGATTTCACCTTAGATGCCATTACATAATCGTCAGTGATAACAATATACTTGAAAATTTGTGCTTCGAAATAACTAGATGAAAAACAAATTTTTCATTTCCATGTTTTTGCAATCATCTTATAAGCCGTCAGGTCTATTAATACAGTTCGAAAAAACGTTCATAATCAAGAGTTTCATCAAAGAAGTACACGCTTGGATGCGAGCATACAGGTGATGTTAGTTGCTTTATTAGTGATAAGAATGGACCAGAGTAAAATAAATGACTGTTAACGTGAAGGTTGTAGTTAGCCAACGTTGATGAAATAGTTGCTTGTGATGGTGCCACGTCAGACCGAAGATTTTATAAATCTGTTTCATGTCTGAGAGAAAGCGTACATAGTTGATGAAACTCAAAGTGTTTCAAACGTGTCATTTGAAAAGGGATTCGCGTGTGTTTTATGGTATCGTTATTTACACGAATAGACCAACACAACTTTTCACATAGTTTTCTCTAAGTATGAGAATGCTAGCTCATTGGGAATAGACATAATCTGAATGTGTAATTTTGCATAACATTCCGTAGGCATTCAATGACGACCACCAGTAACAAGCGAAAACACAACATGGGGGATCATGGTGATTTGATCGCTCGTTCAATACAGACGCAAAGTGTGTCAGCATAGTTTGAATTAAAAGTACCACAAAGACATACAGAAAACAGAGTCATTTGCATGCCTAAGGGAAAGAGTTGTTTTGCGATGATGACATTATCTGTACATAAAATGTGAGTGATAAATGCAATCCGAGTAGTTCTTCGACTATTCCAGTTTTATTTATGAGACGTTATTAGAACACGTTACATTGTTAAGGTATTCAATCAGTAGGTTAATTAAACATGGTTAGATATCTCAACCATGCAACAATTAACACACTGAGGTTCGCACTGTACAAGTGAATGCTCTGCATGTTTTCCTTCGTGTTGCTAGAAAGAAATGAACATGACTAGCCACAATGTCTAATACCAATCTAGAACGTTGATTATTATGTCGCCTGGGACCACTAATGGTCTGATGAGAGCATTCCAACAGCTGTAGGTTTCTGAAACACTTTGCAGAGATGTGGACTATCAAGAGTTGTTTGGTAGCAAACTTTTAAAATCTGAGTTATGCGTAAAGTACTCCTCCATCCAACAAATTCGTACAGAAAAACACTAAGTCAAAATAAACGGCCAAAGTTTAGAAAAGTACATTCGCAGCGTTGAAATCTTTCATCTGGTTCACCAGCCTTAGTAGATTTTAAGGCTGAAAGTAGAATATGATTATGATTCAGTTATTATTTCAGATTTATTGGGTGTACCTTTTTTCTCTGAAAAAGAAGTGGTCAGTACTTCTCTGGAAACCAGCAAACTCTCTATTCAGTCCACCGGTATGAGCAACATAAATCATTCTTCTAGGATTTTATATCCGTTGTTCGGTTTGGAATATTTTGCATATCTGTGTAAGTCTGGCCACCCAAAAGCGTTCCCCCCCAATGCACACGAAGTTAAGTCGATGTTATCAAAATTTAGTGAGTTTTGTCAGATTGGTAACGGTTTCTTAGATTTTGTTTCATAAAATTTAAATTCCGCTCGCTTGAGCGTTTTAATATCATACGAAGTGAATTAAACAGCATTACGGTAGATCGTCTTCACTGGATAAAACACAGAAACCCGAAATGTCATGCGGTATTAGTATAAATGTTGTTCGGATTGCTTAAAGATTTATGAGGGCAGTCATTTCAATGAAGAGTTGGAGGTTTTCCGTCGTATTTCGCGATCACATTCGGTCGGTGTTTCATGGTTTATTTTACGGTAGAATAAACTGAGTTTGTACAGTATCTGCGACATGACAATAATCCGACATTCCCGAGGCTCTCAACCTCAAAGCACTATGAAGAGGCAGCAGAAGACATTTTGAATTTAGTCGACAGATTAAGCCGTCATATCTCAACAGGTATCGATGATATCTGTGCAGTATACGGGGGGACGTGAACCTTCTTTGAATCGAATGAAATGCAAACAAGTAGATGCTTTTTGTTAGAAATTGGAAAACGACGAGGCTGGTTGATCCGCTAAAATGTGCTTTTCACTGGTGAGAGCAGAATGCTGACGTTGCTCCCAGGTGAATCATCAAGGTAACGACGCTTGTTCCACAAACAAGAACAAGAGGCTTTCCACAGCGTTGGAGCTTTATGAAATCCTAAATATAATCCGTCGAAAACCTGAAGGAAGAGTGTATCCACTTCTTAACGACAGAAATAGTATGTTAGGCACAATTCTTTTTTAATTGTCTACGGAACTGAGGAAGAGATTGCACGGCACTTCAGTTATCAGCCTAAACATGCCACATTACTGGGACCATCAATAATGAACTGACGATAACCCACAAGACCGACACTGTTTTACATTAAACTGAGACTAAACAATGCAGTACCATTCTCAACTGTTACCACGTTTGTCTCGAACGATTCACTGTCTGTAACATGGACATTACCAAATCCACTGCAATCTGTCTATTGACTGCATCGTTATGTCATCTAAGGACAATCTTATAAATGGCGTGACTATGTGTTGGTAACCTAGGTGTACAATGATCACTGACTAGGAATGTAAACGTTTGACGCAATAATAGTGTCACCTTCCTTGATCAGTTCGTTAGCTTGATCTTCGTACCGTAACGGTGTATGTGAAACTTACTGCCCTACAATCCACGAGGCAGTAAATGGTTTTACCTTAATCTTAGTCGCACAGTGGGTAACACAAGGATAAACACATATAATTGACTGGATCTAGCTAGGTGATCCACAAATTAAACCGACCATTTGGTTTAGATATCGTTATCTTAAGATAAAAGTTGATCAACTGATACGCACAGTTTCTGGCTACTGTTTTCTGTTTGAGCGTAGTATATCAGATGAGATTGAAGAAAACATGGTTTTGAACAAACCGTTGAAATAAATCCAGATCTGTAGACGCCATTTTTGCAAGCACTTCTGCAGTGATCTTGAAGTGAATTACGAATACGCAAATTTGCAAGTGTCACAAAACAGGTGGAAATTGTTTGTGCCACCGAGCATATACCGTCCATATTTGAACAATAAACGAAATATATGATTGCGATCAATATTTTTTCCAGAAAGAGACACACAGGATATGAAGGTTGTGTATTTGTGCTCACCGAAAAGCCACACTGAGAGTGTAAACATTAGTCCTCTGAAGGTGTAAGATATCGTTGTAACGTAAACCAATCATGCACACAAACAAACCGGAATAAACAGCGGATTCATTTTATTTGATAAGACATTTACTCTGGTTTTTAATGTGAACTTCAAATTTAATTTTCATTGATTGAAGACTGGTATAAATGAACGAGCCTAGATTTTTGCGAGGTCAAAAATCGGAGATCCAAGTAATGTTTCGTTTACTTTTTTACATTCAAGCAAAAATAACTTTGCATTTCCAAATATTTTTCAAGATGAAAAATGAATCATTAATTTGTGTTATTTTTTCAACAGAACGACATTCTGGTGACCTATATGCCGATTGACTTTTTTTTGTACTTCTCTGAAAATGAGATTTATATTTCACTCTTCTAACTGTTTCAACTTTGCAAACTTGCACAAAGAACATAATTAGCGAATTTGATTTCATTTCATTGTTAGCTGGATCGATCTTCTAAAATACTTTGTTAAATCTTTGTCATTTCAGTTGAATGAATCAACAAGCCCCACGGACGTCTTATCTGTCACAATGCACACCACCAATAATATGAACGTCATGACCTCGGCCATTTGGTCGGTATCTTTGTGTGTTGTGCGTTTGCCCGCATGCAATCTTAAAGAGACGAATACCCTACCGCTCGCGTGATTGACCATTAGAGAATCATATGGGCGAGCAGTTCTTAGCCTACATGACACCGTGTAACCGGTGCCATCTGCTTTTTATTCTGCTGCTTTCATTCTACCAATCGCCTGGCGAATCATATAAGACATCGAAAAACGTCTGTTCTTTTACTTCAGAAATTTAAAACATAATCGTTACCGACTAATTGGGAGTCTTTCAATTAATTTGAGTACGTTTAGTTACAAATACAAGCTCAAGAAATACATTGGTAAGAAGTAAAAATTGTACACGTTTACGAGTTAGTTTGACGGAAGTTGATCATTTATTTCGCTTGACGGTGTTGATATTCCATAATTTCTGCAAGCTACAACATACGACATCAATTGATTATCAAACTGACGTCGTCGTCTGCCAAATCCGCAACAGATGATACTGCAAGTCATTAACTGCTTAAAATAATGACTGAATTTTGTGCGTAACATGTAGTATCTAATCCAGCTTTATGACAACGAGCTTGTAATGGCCAGCCGACTCGAGTGAAGCATTGCAAAATCAGCAATATGAAAGGTACTTATTAAAAGCTTGATGGTAGAAGAAACCGGCTTCCGCTAGGTGGCCTGCTTGCGTCAGGTTATACAGAACAAATCGCCTTTGACATTATTGGAGAGAATGTCCCATCAGCCTAATATTAACAGATGGTTATTTCTGGCAACGTAGGGGTCTTTTTAACAACAAATGAACTAGTATATCATTTGTGAGGTGGACAACGATGATATTCACGCTGACAGTTGATGAATTAATGAAGAATTAATTAAGCTAACTAATGCATTTGAGTGATTGCAACTAACAATTTTTTGGCGGTTTGTACCAGACACTGCGTTGACATATCTTCATTTCGTAGCAACTCAGGATTTCCATAATCACTTTCTATGCTTGACATTTTCATTTTGATATGATTGTTAACAGGCACTCGACGTTGTACAGAGGATCAGCTTTAAGTCTGATATATCTTGAGAAGATGTAGTTAGACTTCCAGTAAGTGGAAGTAGAAGCGAACGGTACTTTTTCATTAATGACCAGCAATTAATTGGTCAGTTTTACTGCTTTTGTCTGTTATGTATTACTCTTGTGGTTACTGCTGTATATCGCACCTAGTAAGAGCATCTGAAATGAAAATATCTCATTGCGAAATGGGTTTCCTGATTTTGTTAGATCAACATTCGAATGAAAAAAAATTTCGTTAAATAGAAACACAACGTAATTATTAACTTGCATCAACTATATCTAGGGTGACTTATGCAAAATCATACAAACCTTCTTATAGAAACTTTAACAATTGTGAACCATACTCACACTCTAGATCAGTTCTTACTTTTAACCATTCTAATTAGGATCCATTGTATTAAACAGTAGTGTTTCTCACAGGTTTTCTCCTACGAACTGTGGTTTTCCATGTCCAGCTTTTAAGTGGTGTCCTCAAGTGTATAAAAATTTAAAAACGCTGCAGAAGAGATAAGAAGACTAAAATAGGAATCGCGCCATTGTGTGTTAGTTTTGGTTCGAATCCCATCACCAAGCTTTGACAAAACGCTTTACTTCCAAGTAAATAAAGCAGCGTTTGTTTGGCTGTGGAAGCAAAAATAACAGGGTTTGGTAGCTGGGTTATAACAGGTCTAAACGCAGTTTTAATACAACCGACTGACTGTGATCGATCCACCAGTCATAAACTGCCATCCATATTGTCATCTGTTTGCTCTAAGGTTGGGTAACTGCTGTGAGAATCTGAAGGTTGTCCGCTGCCAATAACGTAAGCAAGAGCTGTGTAGTTAAAGGACGTTCGTGCGGAACCCAACGGGTCGGTTGTGAATATCGCGTTAGCTGCCGTTGATTACCGTCTGAGGATCAGCGACGATGTAGGGCAATTATTGAATCCTGATATTTCACGCCAGCATCTTTTACTTCTATGTTTTACATAATATTAATACTGAGAAACTTGAAAAAGACGAACACGCTTCGGACGGTGTTGTTGAAATAACTGGCATGATTTGAATTTGGCTTAATTTGAATTAAAATGAAATAATTATATTGAGACATATGGGAGAGGAATGTTCAAATGGTTTCTAAGCGGCTAACTATTAGAACACAGTAAAGCCTCGGTAATGAATTCTTGATTCGGTTTCCCGCTATTGCTGCTGATAGGCGATCGTAAAGTATGATAAACGTAAAAATTACACTGCACAAATTTTAATGTAAGTTTCTTTCACAGTTTTTGACTATAAATAAAAAAAATTCAAAATTTCTTTGTTTCACACGTTAATACGAAAAGTAAACATGTCAATAGTTAAAACAACAATCATAATGTGCGTTTTCATTTCTATGCGTATAACCGCGCTAGGTGAATAACTTGCTTCGGTGTATGCGTTCACTATTCCTTCTGAATAAGAACTTCCGGAACGCACTGTTTGTTAGAACAGTCGTGATTTATCTTAATTGTTTTCTAGCCAGTAAGTTCAACTATCATAATTTTATTCTTCATTTCTTTGGAAAATACTATATCAGTTAATATAATAAATAATATAATTAAAAAAAATCATAGCGTAGAAAGTATTGCAGTATTTGATTATTTCAGTACATTAACGGTTTTTTCCAGTGAATATCAAGGTTACGACGAATATACTTATGAAAGAAAATAAACCGTTTTTCCTACCACATACTCTAGGAATGACCTCAAATAGAGAGTTTTGTTTTATTACTCTACTCGTTAAATGTTGAAAGGTGTTCAGTTTCATCGGATCGGGTATTTTGTTTATTTCAAGTTATAAATCATGGTCCTTGCTTATCGTTGAAACGTGTGCAGTTGACAATTTGAGTTATTTGGTAACTTTCTACTGTCTTGTCAAACATTGCCGTATTCCATTTCAGTTAGTAAATCTGCTGTGTGAAATGACCGTTACTCACCATTGTGTCTGATTTGAGAAAGTCGTATCAATGCAGGTGTTTGAGAGTTTTAGACTAGTAGTTTGACAGGTTGAATGGGGAAGTTTTGCCAAAAACGAAAGTGAAATGATTGTAAAAGTGAAGTTGGACTTTATTTATTTTTAAGTTGTACATAACCACCAAAAGCCTTAGTGATAATAATTACATCTGACTGGTAAATTTGCCACCCCGTTAAATCTTTGGCTCAAACACAAAAATGAACTTTAACAGCCTTTAAAGGATCTAGTACTTACGGTAGAAAAAAGTTGACAGAAGCGTTTTGTCTAGACAATCTGGACAAAATACAAATCCATTGTCAACAATGAAACTAACTGTAACTGATTAATTTCGTTGTGTCAATTGATATGGAATCGAGATATGTTATTATGATGTATACTATCCACCATAATACCAGTTGAATAATGATCCGAATAAGCAGATGGGATGACAAAATATCAATATCACGCGTCCATGTTCACCTAGTCGTTTGTGGTTTTTGTAATATGATACTTCAGTCCTTGAAACAATAGATTGGTTAGACTGACAGTACTCACTATGGTGACCACTGTTTCATCTGGATTAGGAAAGGATGTTGAATTTACAACTCGTATGAATGTGGTGGGTAGAACAGAATTATTTTATGACTGGAGTAGCTTGTATGATGATGATTTGAAGAAGAACATTCGTGATAATAGATTAGAAAATGAGGTTATTTAAAACAAACTTCATTCGTAATGACTGTCTAGAAGTCGGGTGTTTGACAACCTAGCTTTCTATTACAATCAGACAAAACCAACCGGGCTTACTGAACATATGACAATTAATACCGAGGTGTTGATAAATGAGTCAGCCCGTAGTTAAAAGATGCAATGCCAAAGGGACACGAAAAATCTAGTTAGCTATAAAACCGATAGCTATGGAGTGAAACCAGTAAGCAATTCATATTAAAAGGCATATGAACTTGAACAGGAATTTCCCCGAATTTCGATTTTATCCACATAAACCTATATACAATCATCCGCTCTGTTTGCGTTTGATGATTTTTTAGTCAGATATTATTCAACTTGACGTTAGGCATACAATCGAATTTTGAATGTAATAGCGATCTGAACGATCGTAAACACTTATTTTCTATTTTTATCTTATTGGGATCGATTTTTACTAAGATCAATCTTTTTAATATGAGAATGATATCGCGGTTTCAAATCAGTTGCCAGCCTTGCAGTCGAAATTTATTTGCCAGTTTTTTAATAATAATTTATGAGGCATGAATTTTTTAGATCCATAATGGTTAATAAAAAATAAAATACAACATTACAAAACAATGGTCTGCAAGTTTGTCTTCTCCACCTGCTGAAAATCATTCATAACAATCAACCGTTCATCTTAACCTGAGGTCGATCCACTTTTTAGATCAGTACCTACTTCTCTCGAATGTGATTTAGATGGTGTAGTAAATCAGACTCGAAGGAAGTGATCAACAAATAACAGATTACTGATGAGTAGTAGGGGATTTTGACTTTCATATAGATTGAACATCATCCACAATTGATCGCGGTTGTTGCATCCCCATAGACTTTCCATGCGGCCCCTTTCGAAAAGAAGCACTAGACTCGAGTTTCGCTCTCATTAGAGCTCGTCAGTAGTGCATATCATCACCACTGCCGGGACTTGAACCACGGACATGCTGTTCATGAGGCAACCGTGTTTACCACTGCGCTACTGACCTCACATTAGGTACGACCGAATTATCATATGTGAACGCTCATCCACTTTCGATTGTATTGTGAACAAATCACTGTCACAAAGTCCGATGATGACCATTAGGGACGTTGCTAAAATTACCTGTCTTCTTGGTTGGAAAGGATTAGATTAACCAGTCAAGTGTTCTCAAAAGGTGTGACATGTGTGCAACGGTGATTGCGTCTGTGGATCATGTCCATAATACAAGTCAGAAGATGCTCCTTATATATTGGAAAGTAATCACTAGTAACAACGGGCGAAAGATAATATCAGTGTTGACTAATTCTGAATATGTGTTTAGCAGTTAAGTAAATTCCCGTTGATATGGATTGAGGTACTTAAATCAGTCACTATGGAAAAGAACAGTTAAATTGTTCTTCAGCTACCGATGGTCTGAATGGGGACGAGGTAAACAAAATTGTCTTGATTGACACCACGAACAAAATGATTGGGTAACATGGGAACAATGAAGCATGTAATGAATCTGCATGGGCAGTCATTCTCATGCAGCGTGTTCTCAAATGCTAATGTTCATCCGTTTACATGTTGTGTATTTGGTGATCAACAATATGAAATGGTTTTCTGAATCGTCCGTTTTGCATTACGGCAATCACCACGTCTTACTGACTCAGCAGGAAGCTGATATATCTTCACACGAAGAAACCGGAATGGTTCCTTTGTCACCTGTTTCCAAACGAGTTGCTGGACATCGTTTATATAAATACCAGTTAGATGTACAATAAAAGTATGATTCCTATATCTGGGATGAAAAACGAAATAAGTGGCGACGTCGATTTTCATTTTTGGATCGTCTGTTTATGGGACTCGATGATTCACAATCAACCAAAGTTCCACGTTAGACTGTCATAGCAAAAGAAAGTGTTCGTGGATGTGAACTTGGATTGGAATCCTTCTGCCCGGTTGATAAATCTAATCACTAGAAAAGCTAATGATTTCCACTTACAAAACTTTCGCATATACCGAGGAGACTTCAAACTCGCACATGCTAGAGCGCAGATCTCGCACAGTGTGAACGAACACGGAGCTCTCTGGCAGGTTATACTGATGGAATCTTCGGGGAATCAATCCATACTAGGCAGCTCCGCGTTGAGCATTAGTATTGTGAGGCAACCTACGTGTGTTCCGGTCTGGTCTAGGTTGTGAAATTGTTTATGCCTCTCCGTCAAGTAATATAAGTTTTAACCTATAGAACCAGCCGTGTAAAACTTGCAGAATTCAACTTCCGTCGGAAGTCTATCTTCCGTTAATCGCTGCTGCCATTCCGTTGACTGGTAGGTTCCTAAGACAGTCATATTGACCACCACGCTGTTGACCGCCTTTAAAGCTTGGTGGAATCATCCTATAGTGTCAGTAACAAGTGTCGAGGTGAGATACTCTTTAGGGAATCTCTTCTAGTTGAAGTTGCAGAAAGCATCATTTATGCCCTTGGTTAACAGATCTACCTACCATGAAGTCTATTCGCAGTTAAAAAATATAGGGCTGTCTGCAGTTTACAAGTATCTACAAGACGCAAACTGCATTGATCGTTCAAGGCAGTAGGTTCCTAAGAAGACGCTAATACATTCCTGCAAGAGGAAAATGATGAAGAGCAAACCTCAAACAACGCTAGGACTACAACTCATTTGGTCGTACCAAAACTAATAGAACGTTTGCGTTGAGGGAGAAACACCACCGTTCAAATTTTTATTTCTCTCTGGAGGATTTCATTTCAGTGTATTACCATCGAAGGGTTTAGAATAAGTAAAATAAACGTAGGTTTTGTAAACCATTGCGAAACTTTTGATCGAATTCAATAGTCCAAACTTAATAGAGCAATCAATACCGACTGACTGAGTTTGACCCGATAAGTGTTCATTCATTATTCAAGCAATTTCTGATAGTGAAGTGCTAACCAACATTAGTTCGATCATCAGCAGATATCTCGGTGTCAACAGAAAAGCGACATCTCGTTTCGTTCCTCTGTTCAAATACGTGGTCGCTATATGTTTCATTTAAATCAGTCACAGCCATGCTGAGTAGTTATTCACAACACAGTAAAATCTAGTCACATTGTTCATTTCAATCATTTGGTGAGATTATATTGTAGTATTCTCAGCGGTGAATATTTTAATCAGGAATTCAACCACCACTGTTTTAACCACAATTCCGGTCACAGAATCGCAACCAGTAAAATAAGAAAACTCGGGGTTTGTTATGGTAATAATGTTGTGCAATCCCATCAGTCACAAAACAAACCAGCAGACAGACACTTTGACTCAAACAAATTGGATCAACATAACTTTGATTTTCACTTCAGAAACCACGTTCCTTGAAATATAATTCACTGGAGAAAATTCTGTTACATCATTGACTTCCGTAGGTAAAAATCGATGGGCAGTCTGACAATCAACAGTCAATTCTTGACGTATCACACTAGCAAATAAGTAGTTTTGATCAGATTATTGCCCGATTATGAATTCGTTTGAGGTGTGGTCGGTCCAATTAATTGATTAGGGCATGTTATCCTTGTGTCAAGATTCATAACTGTTTGGTTATTCTATTGTAAAGTTTACATGTATCAATTTAGAAAGGATTCATAATTTAAGCTGATAGAAACTAAGTTCTTCGAAATAAACTACTAGAGATCATTTAACACCGTGTTTGATATTCTTCAAAGGACGCGGGTTTGATCTTCAGGTTAACTCAAATGAAGGAAAATGAGATTCTCTAGGGCAAACCGTTGTGGCCACTGCAACCTATCTGTGTAAATTCGGTTCCACACTTCGCACGTCACACGAATATGGTTCGATCAAATAACCGAAAATGTTTTTTGTAGAATTGCTTATTAAAAATATAAGCCTGTTGCATGAATTACTTTTGAAAACCTCTTCGTTAGACAGTATGACCTTGATTGTTGCATACTACTGACGCTTGAATACAAATGCCCTTTTGAGCGGTCAGTTTCCTTTTATACTCATCGAATGAGTCCCTGGAGTAGAAACTAAGATATAGTTTATTTCGGTAAGCCTTCACCTGGTAATATACAACCCAATCAAACGAAGTTCGCATAAACGGTATATAATGGCTGCCTAATAAAACTAGTCAACACGGTGCACCTAGCTTTTGCCGTCTGCAACTGGGTAATCGCAAGTAAACTCGAAGTTAAACAGGTAAACATTATGAACCCTGAAGCGCAGGTGTTATTTCACCAATAGGTGGATCAACGTTTTAGTCAAGAGGACGTCCAGTGAAGAATAATTCGGTCCTTAGCTAATTCCAAGTCAGCGGGAGAAACAGATTGCAGTGAATGAGATGCCAAGCCAAGCTGAGGGCTTGAAATTTTACCAAGTAAAAATCGGTCACAGTTCTCATTATCTCATATAAAATCTATTGAATAATCCACGGAATTGATGGACTCTGTCGACTTTACCAAGCAATTCAAAGTGAAAGCCAAAGGATGTCATTATAGGGAAAGCTTCTTAGTTCAGTTTGCAGAGGGTTCGTCAAACTTCACACAGAGATATTGTTGCTGACTACATTCTAACAGAATGCCAGTTCTTTATATAAGTAATATTTTCCTGAGAGTTTCTTTAATTTTTTATATATTTCAAGCAGTACTTTTGAATCGTTAAGTATTCACTGACCATTCTTCGGTGGAGGGTTGTGAAATTATTTTATTCGGACTGTACATTCCACTGTCATAAAGTGAACCATCAACTGGATTCAATACCTGTGACAAAAAAAATACAGAAGACAGCCCAATCTCTTTGTATCTGCAATGTCATGGTGGCTTGCAAAAATAACCACAGTTCGCTAATCTGATATCTTCACAACACATTCCGTCTGCAATTTTCATTATGACAGGTAGGCTGAAAGAAACCCAAAGATAAACCAGCTTGATGTAGTGGAAGCTACAAAAATGGAAAAGCCGATACTGTATTATCCTATTTCGAAGTTAGTGGCCCAAAAATATTTGGCATGCAAGTAAGAACAGTTAACTGTAAATTGTATTTAGAATGTTCCAATGTTTTTTTCTGCAAACTTAACTAAAGAACTTACAAGACGTGTAGAAGGCAATCAGGGAGTTGATATATAGATGTGTAAAGCAGAATGTAAACCAGATTTGACAAAGCGCCATTCGAAACAAATTTAGAGGTTCACTGATAAATCTCCAGCATTTTCCCTATCACTCCTTCTGAGTATTTAGTCCAAACAAGTGTGTCTGCAGACATAACTTTGTAAAAAATTTATTTTGTTTATTGTTCAAACAATATTTATTTTGAATTCGCTAAAAATACCTATATTTTTCAAAATTTATTTACAGCATCTAGACTACAAAGTTCACATGTACACCGTATTATATTTTGTATTGTTTGGTACTGATTAATCGTAATTACACTTTGATATGCATGCTTCTTCAAAATAGTAAACACATATGCTACTGTGACAGGTTGAGTCAGCCAATAAACCTGGCGTTTTTTGGGAAATATTTTTTTGTTCATATGCAATGAACTCACCAGTATATCTAGGGAAAAATGGCTGCATATTTAAAAAAAGAAATATACTCGTTTAATCGATACAAATCTTTGACAATTATGCTGATTTTGTTAGCCCAATTCCATATTTATCAAGAGCGGTATCCAGAATGTAAAGAACTTTCACCTGTCTTAGCTAAAGAGATATATCTGAGTTCGTAATTATATATGCTTTAAATACCGACATTAGTAATACTGCATAATTATTTATATAAAAATTCTGTCAGAAGCGTAGGAAATCTACTTCACACCAGTAAACTGTTTAAGGACGTTTAATTCTTATTCCACCGTTGATAAATTATGGTTCTATTATAATGGTAGGCTTTCAATAGTTGTCAGAAGGTTCATGAACTTCAGTTGCTTTCGTTTGCCGATACATTGGGGAAATAGTATTTCAGCCGAGTGAAAAACAGAAAACATGAATTTCGATGTTTCAATTACCATTCCATCGAAACGTAATTATCTCAATCTGTCGTTATTGTCGTTTTACGGACACAATAAACAGAAACATGCAAGTGCGACTGAGAGTAAACCAGTTTAATAGAAGTGTTTGGGAAGCAGATAAAATTGTGATTCTTTTATATTTACTGGCTTGTTTTGACACAAATGTAATTTTTTTATATATCGAATGTGGAGCTACAGAGAGCACACATTCCCCTTAAAGTGACTATTTGATAAAAAACAAATTAGAAAACTGTTTTTAAACCGTTTGAATTGTTTTGATGTTCTATAAAAACATAAGGTTAACGTTGCTGTGCAAACAAGTTGCGCTAATGAAACCTTGTCAGATAATAGCTTGTTTACCGTTGTTTATGTGAATGGAACTGGCAACTTGTTGACACTAAACCACTGACAATTAATTGTATTATGAGCTAACTAGAGGGACTGATAGCGGGCTAAGTTTACATGAAAAAATTGAATGTACAGCTGTCATACTCCAGTGTAACTACATGGATACGGTTTATGTTTCTCTTAATGTTGTGTTGAACTGCTGCAGAAGCGTTAAGGGGGACGACTTGGCATCAAACGTATGATGCATTTGTGCGCGCAATCTGACTGCCATTAATTCTCTTCTCAAACATAAAACATTGATTCTCATGGGGAATACGTTTTAGAGAACCTGTCAAGTTCAGTAGCACGAAAATGTCAAACATTCCAACGGATGTGGTAACATTCGGTTCATTCGGTGTGCACAGTAACTATACTATAACTAGTGTTGAAGCAACAGGTATGACTACTATTATTTAATTAATTCAATCTTAGCGTTACGCAATTATGCGCTGTATGTATTATGGGTACTTTTACATACACAGCAGACAGGTAATAATATCTTCTTTTGTAGTTTTTTTACAGCAATTGATGAAACATTATTGTTTTAAAGTCATATATAAGGCATTTCAACGTACTCTGAAATTTGTGGTATTAATGGTAACTTCATGGAGGCGTAGCCAAAGTTCTAATCCCGGCCTTCACGAGGTGTACCGAGAGAAAAACTCGAATACAGTGCTTTTTAATTAAGACCTGATGAAAATAACTAAGGGTGTATGACAGCTGCAATCAACTGCGGGTGACTTCCACTTTACAGGAAAACCATAATCTACTAAAACTCATCATCACTTCCAAGTTAACAGAAGAACCTGGTATTCTTTCAGGAGATTCTCCTTTATTGCCTATTTTTTGCTTGGTTGCAATTTTGAACTCATGAAGGTTGTAATAGGCTTGCTGCCCTTAGGAACCTTTCCACGTAACATAAGAACAGTTGCCTGCAACTAATCTGATACTTACCACGAGTGACATGCATGCTAGTTATCCTTAGTTATGAGGGAATATCATTTGTATCCTCTTGAATTACATTGTTTCTTTTGTTTATTACAAACTGGGCAGTACTCAGTTGTTGCAAATTTACACAGGTATGAAACTGTTGGATTATACTACCGAGTAAATGAACCATACTACTTTGCAACAAATGGACATTATTTGATCAACTTTTTCATAATCGTCACATTAACAGTACCATACAATAGTTATGGAACACATTTGAAGTTGATTATGCACAATGAAGTTATTTTTCGCACGCAAGACAGAATGTTATACACTCACCTAATAGTTTTCTGTATCCCAAATGTCGCGTCATGCAGACTTGTGCGTGTTTTTGTATTATTGTTTTTGAACGTATGCACGTTTATTCCGATGGTAATTTTATACTTTCTTTCATGAGACATATCTTTGAGATTTCTAGAAACTATCCTCGAAGTAGTTTTTACAAATAATTTATAAGGTGGTACTGGTAATTAGACAGCAGTTAGGCCTTCCTTAATTGACTCTAATAAAACGAGTCACCGAAACTGATCTTTCCGCTTTAAATTGCTGGCCGAAGGTAATTATATCGTACTACTTCTCATAATTCCTGGAAATTGTTAAAATCGATTGGTTGACATTAAGTGAGTTAAAAAGAGTGAAATTCTGTGGAAGAATTCTTTGACGATGTTGAAAAAATAAAGTGTATTTTTCCAAGTTCACCAAACATTTCTTCCCTCTCTTTCCATCGAATGTTTATTTGACTCTAACCTTTCTCTAGTCGACTGAAATACGGTAAACCAGAAAGACCAAAGTGTCTGATGTTTGCAATATCAAAAGGATTGTTGAAATTTCGAAGGAACCTTTTGGTAACGTAACCATGAAGACTCATCAACAACATAGAACATTATGAAATTTATTTGGTTTCAATGTATACTCTTTTCTTCACAATCCCATTTGAATCTCAAATAATGCAGAATAACCGCACGGTTACATGTTGATTTGTCCACTTGTATTACCCTAACACAGCTCAAATGTTCTTCACCCTGCAAGGCAGCAACATCGTGTATGTCTCAACAGTGAGTTCCCTAGGAAGTTTCTATTTCAGTTTTACGGGAATTTCATGTAAAATGTCGACATATTGGTTTTTGAATATACGATAAGTTACACATAATGAAGCGTTGCATCCGTCAGTTACGAATTTAAGTGTCATACGGTTAACAATGTTTTCAGGGTTTTCTAGTAATATTTCCTCATCTCCAAACCAAATATTTTGAATATTTTTCTTACTAAGTTCCAATTTAAATAGGACAACTGATGATCGATAATGCAATGCAAGTGCATTGTTTAACTAAGATGTTTTGTAACGATTCACCGATCTTCATTTAATTAATTTTTCTTGGTGCATCTTCGGAACTAAAAAACTGACTAAGCTGCACACACGTTGCGGGTGATTTTTCTGTTTATTTTTCTCCTGCTGTTTGCAAAAATAATTGCAGAATAAAACCAATGTATACTCTTTTGTGCATACTAGTGATGGCTTCACACAACTGATAAATTCTCATCACGTGGTTTATCTTGGTAGGAAAGTGATCAAATGAAGGATCATGGAATATTGAGCAGAATGCGTAAATGAGCAAGTTGAGTAGTTCCATCATTCTCTCAAAACTGAAAAACGCCAGAACTAAACTCACCATATATATCGGGGATCAGTGAGCAAATGTTTAGCAAATGAGTCGCCGTCAGTTAAACAATTTCCAACGATTCACAGCGCTGTTTCTTATGTATAACTTCGTTTCTTGAAAATAGGTCCGAAAAATAGCAACTGATTACCCCCCTTTTTAAATGACGTGGGAAAGTGTATGAAACAAAAGTAATCGGTCAATTCTTTCAATTTTCTCAAATATTAACAAATCAGAGTGATTATGAGTAAACAAGCATTCGATTATTAGTACAATTCCAGTGATTCGCATGATCACAAAAAGTGGATGAAAAATTCAGCAAACTACCATAAGATGAGATGGAGAATGTTTTGAATCACAAAGTACAAATGACTGTGATGCTGTTCATATTAAAAAAGCTTGCCTGAAGTGGATTACGCATTTTTCATGCCAAAGTTGTAGCACTGGCGGTTTCTAAACTAACCAAAGAATACCAGCTAGCATTTTTGTTCTAATGGGATATTTTTTCGGAGTTTGCTAGTAAACTAAAAACGAACAGTTTATCTGTTCTACAGGCTAGTCACGTGGAGTGGTCTTTGTCTTTCTGTACAAATCTGTCAATCATCACTCTGCTTGAAAAATCGCTTAAGTGTTAACTGATTGAGCGACAATCTTCATCAAATCAACCACATTTTGTGTCATTTGTACAAATGGCAGCTGTTTTTCATCATTCTCGTGAAATGTTTGCAGTTACGCAGAATGTAGACGAATTAAGTATGAAAGTCAGAACAATTCACGTAGAGCACTAACTATCGCAATCATTAATGGATTACACTAAATGGGTCTGCTTGGAGGTCACCTTGAAAATGTGCACAGTTGCTACAGTTGTGTTTCTCTGAAGTACAGTTAGAATTAAGCCCCAAGTTTGAAAACGAGGACACAGGATTTGTTGGCTAGATATTCAAAACATGCCGGCTAACATGAAACAGATTATCGTTCATATAGCAGACGACTGTAGAACGCAATTAAGATTGGCCATCTCGCACGAGCATTTATCTCATAACCCATCATCAATCGGATGTTGGTTTCACACTCAAAGTCTCTTTACTGAGTTCCATTTGTTTTTCTATGCGTTTACTCACATTCTGTATTCAAGTCCTATGTGCTCAAAGCACATCAAGGGGTCTACCGAAGTGAATGACGAATTTTTGCCAAAAAGGTTATACATTGGCTGAACAGTCCATGTTCCGTGTGATCGACTGCCACAGACATGAACACTGACTATCCTGTATTGAAGTTGGAGAAAGCATCCATGTGCATTTGTAAGTTACAACTAGGTCACCCCAGAACAGTCGAAACTCCAATGAATAAACGTCAGAAGCAGTTGCCGCGTTGGCGTGCACGAAAAATATTTGTCACTGCTCCCCTGCTTTTAACTGTCATGTATAGTGATACACTTTTGAAACCCAGGTACCAGTCAGTAGGCGTTTTGTGGCGCACACGTGAACCAATTTCACGTCGCCAACATATAATCATTGTTCTACTCATCTGGCCAGTAATCTGCCTATGTCAGTGGAATTTCCTACCCAGTGTAGCTTACTTTGAGATCCGTATGTCACTCGCATGGACCTTAGGAATATACTCTATCGGAGTAAGAGTTATCTACAACAGCTTTGTTAACAGGCAAATTCTCATACTGTGGTAATCGTTACTAAAGTCATAAAGACCGCACCAGGAGTTCACATTTGACCAAAAACAGGTCATCATGTGGCGTTTTGGTCTAGTACTTAGTTTTTATCTGGAGTTTTCCGTTACATGCACGATAATCTGTTTTCAGTAAACCTGAAATGATTTCCAGATATATATATATTTTAGGAAAAGACCACCGTATGTCGATCCTTTGGCACACGCAGACGAGTTTGTAGTAAGGAGTTGGAATGCATCAAAACCGTCTTCATCCCAAGCAAAATAGTTTGCGTTAAACCAAGTTCGAACAAAGACAAGTGAATACAGCTCAAATGCCATCAGTTAAGTGAATATGAATTTCAGTCAAGTTAATTTAAAATGGGCGGTTACAACGGTTATGCTTCCATTCGAATCTGTCATCAATGTATATATTCTCCAGTACCAGAAGGCAAACCACGGTCTACCTTTTCAAGGTAAAAAGGAGCGTTTTCATCTCTCAGAAGATACAATTATGAAATTCTTTGATGTGGCAATTGGGTCATGCTGAAATAAAATTTTATAAATCGGTCACCATGGTTGTTTCGTAAGAACACGGTTCGATTTTAGAGCGCATCACAACGAGGATACACACACAAAAACAAGTAGTGCTGATCCACAAAACTGAGAACGACTCCTTACCCTACGATTACTAACATTGAGTGGGATTAATATTTAATTCTGGTGATGATATTTCTTGATTTTTCATTAGATATGAACAAAAAACTAGTAGGTAGTTTTGGATATGCTCAATATAATTTGAACACCACCCATACGTTTTCTTAGCCGTACCCATCTCCTTTCGGAAAAAAGAATGGACTAGAGTTTTACTTTTTTATGAGTTCACCGGTAATGCATATTCTTGCCAAGACCGGGGCCAGCACTCTAGCCACGTCTTTACAAAGCAACTATGTTGACCACTGCGACGTTGTTCTCACAGTAACCACGACTGCATCATCATGTGTGAGCGCCCAGGTGCATTCATATTTGAGTATGAGCCCTTCGAGGTGAGATACATAATTGACCTGTTAAATACAATTGAGGATTTAACGACCAGGGCGTCATGCCAAGATGAAAACATAGTAACCAAGAATATGCAGTTCTGAAAAGTTTTAGTCAGGGCAAAACGCGGGTGCACTGTTCCGTTTCGAATGAAATTAGCTGGAACGTTTATGGGAATATAAAATCTGCGATCACCTACGAGCTACCTTCGACTTATATTGTTAACAACAACTGACCTTCGTAGCTCAGGCCAATGTTTTATGTCCAGTTAGGGACGAGTATCATCAAATGATAAACAATGTAAAGGTCTAATCAATAAAGCCACTGTAATCACACAATATCGCAACCGAAATTATCCTTATGATCAGCGTTGTTCGTGAATGATTCTGGATGCAGTATACTAAACTAATCTTCAACATTTGTCTATGCAGGTCAGCTAATTAAGTCTTATAATGGCTCGATGATTGTTAATGTTGATGTGAATCACACAGCGAGTTTGTGGCATTTGCGAACCCGAAGGGTTCATTTATTCTCTCTAGACTGATTACGATTACGTTTTTTGAATAAACGTGTGCTGAGATCAGAATGCTCATTAATTTCGTTATGGTTCATTAAAAAATACACCCTGAAGTCATGATAACAAAAATTTGGTTAACAAGACTTGTTTTCTGTTCGACCTTTAGGATACCTACAACACAGTAACTATGAAAATAATAACCAAGGTTTACGAGAAAATAGGTCGGCAGATCTTTTGAACACTTTTTCTTACACCTACGCAGCAATTGTGTTAAAATGTCACCCTGATTGTCTGTGCATCGAGGCAGAGCAAATGCGCAGGGGATCAAAGTTGAACAATCGGATGGTGATTTGCAAAATAATGTTCAAAAAGTCAGTCAGGGCAATCCACCCAAAATTCATGTATGTGTACCTGTTAGTTCATACCTCAAAGACAATCTTCTGTGTTCTACAACTTGCTGTTTTGTGTGTTCATTTGTTTGTTCATTTCTTGTGCAACGAACGGGTTGTCCGATATAATACGTCAGTGTCATACTGCTTGATCGATTACTGGTTTCGAATGTGGTTGTTGGTCACTTGACTGATTCTAGTAAGTCTTTCGTCAACAAAGATGCTTTCTAAGTTGCCTACCTCATATCAAGTAGTCGATCTAAAATTCCGAAAACTTGAATTGTAATCGTTTTTGCGGTTATTAGCTTGCTTGGTTTGAGGTGGTAGATATGTTTTTGTAAAGCGCAGGCTGTTATATTTCTCCTAAAAAAGATCTCACCGGAGTAGTGAACAACTGTGCGTTGCACACCATTTAAGGGCAAACTGGTAACGTTGAAAAGTTTGGATAAGCATCACTTCGCAGAAAGCCAGTTACGTTGGTCCTCTGGTGGAACGGTACAGCCGTATTCGTCCGGGCCAGAGTAGACTTTGGTTTGTGTTTTGCATCGTTGTTCAGGAGGTCACCTTTGAATAACAAAAACAAGAATATATCCTTCCTCGTGGGATTTTTCGGGCTATCCATTTGCTAGTAAATTTCGCTCTTCAACTCCTGTTTTGTCTGCCATTTGTCGGTGGAGACAAATACGTCTGTATCTCTGAAACTGTCTCTTTAGCCAAGCCACATCGGTATGCGATGGAAGTAGAGATGGAAAACTGACGACATTGAATACTCTACGTTGATATGCGATGAACTGATCGCTGTAGCATCCCATCCACCACACGAATGACAGACATCCAAAAAAGCTAAGTTGCTGTCAGATTCAAGTTTGGCAGGTGTATATAAGCTGGGATGAATAGTATTAAGAACATTGGAAAACAAATAAGAATGAACGAAAATAGTAAAAATTAAAATATTTTTAACTATCGGATGTACAGCGACGATCTGGTTTGCCGCTCGATCATTCCCGAAAAGATATCCACTATTGTTGAGCCTAACGGGGCTTTCATAGCAACATCGTCTATCTGTTTGTAAGCAAGTCCCTCAAAATCTAGACAAGTGTTTTCTATGCACAGCAAAATAAAATCTGTTAGATATTCAAGTGGAACACCTACATCACTGTTTTGACTGGATATAAAGCTACATGAAACATCAACCATCTCACGAAGGGACACATTTGTGAAAGTGGAATGAACATCCAGGATATAGAGTACTCCAGTTCTCCCCGGGGTGTATTCTAGGGTTTGAGCTACTTCAAAAGAATCCTTCGAGTAATGTGAGAATGACTTTTGCGGGTTGGGATCCACAGTGTCCACCAGCAATCAAGTGACCTTATGGTGCGCGGAATTGTCCATTTACAAGATCGGGACTATGGGTGCTTCAGGAGGACCTCTCAACTGAGATGTATTCGTGCCAGTTGGTTTCAACGGCCCATGCTGAGATTCAGATTTGTGTCCATGCTACAAATGTACCCAAAGTTGCTCTGCATCTTGATTTTACAATGGTATGTTGTTTTTTGGATGCTTGTGCTACTTTGAACCTTCATTGGTCATCCAATATGGTGTTTTTTCCCAAGTAAACAAGACAACAACACCCAATATTTTGACCTATTTAAAGAGTACCACGTTTATTCATAACTCGAAAGTTTTCCTGATTTAGACAACAATGCTGACAAGTGGACTGACAAATCTGGTTGGAGATATCCACCAATTTTGCACGAAACCAGCCTGTCTCATCAGAAGATATGGGCCACAGTCCCTTCAGTTGGTTGTACGTGTATTCAAATTGGACTTCTTTATTCAGTTTAGTGACATTCTAGGACAGTCCTCTTCAATTCACGCGTCAGGACCTTCAACTGCATCTTTGTGACGAGTGACTAAAAACATCTCGGAATGGTTGAAACAACTGACGACATACCGGCCTCAGCTTGGTGGACTGACTGCACAAAATCCAAAATCATCGCCCAACATCTCATGAAAACAGTTCACAGTGATGATCCAATACAGTTGTTCAAAATGCTGTTGCGCAATCGGAAACCAACGAAGCCACGCCCACCCGAACTCAACCGCCAGCCTTATGTGCAGAGTGGTTGATGCAACTCATCGGATTGTATGATCGCCATTACATAAAACTTTGTGTTCTGTTGACCTGTCTATTCCCTGTTTGTTCCTATTTGTATGATGTATATAACTGGCATGTTCTACGTTTGCGAGTGATGAAAGTAAACGAAGTGTTGATTTGTCGCAACATATGTCTTCCTTCTGTTCGACTGCTATGTGATCAAGATTTTGGAGACGAGCTATTTCGAACCGTATGTATAATAACATGTGCCAAGCGGACACGAAGATATTTTCATCTAAAATAGAAGAAAGATAAGCTGACTTCGAAAGTAAACATTTTTCTCTACGTTTGTGCAAATTTATCATAAGGTTGCTTCATACAACTCTCTATTTCATGGAGTATGGGAACATCATCACCGGAACTTAACACAGCACTCACACAGGCTTGATAACCGTTAGAGATGTGATGGGAGGCGATGTGGATTAGGTTAAGTCTTGTCGAAACATTGGAAGACAGAGAGTGGAATGCACAACCCGTAACTATGCACCAGGTCGTTGGGCTACCAGGTAATGAACGTCCATACAATTGCCTATTGGACCATGCACCTGTGCTCAGCGGAATTTATAGGAAGTTATGGACAATATATTCCTCAGCTATACGCTTCTTTTTTCGGGGGGATGATTAAAGTACTTGACACAGTAACCATCAGTCTGCCGTCCAGTGGCATGTTACTGGGAGTGCTGTTCTAAAGTGCGTTGGCAATATGGCAATACCGCATTTGAGTGCATGGTGTACGTGGGGTTAATAAATTCTGTAAAGTTCAAACCTACTGTCCACCGCTTCTCAAGTGGTAATTATGACCATTCCTGAGCAAAAGGCTCCCATACTTTTTAAAACTGTAGTAAATGTTTTCTTGCTTTTAATGCGACAAAAAAAGGTTGGTCGAATTCAGCCTCTTAAGAAGAAAAAATGCAATGGATGGGAAAAGAGCCTTAACAAAACGCAAAACATGTAGCATACAGGGCGCTGGCACAAATATCATCAATAAGTAACTACACTAAGTTTGAGTTTCGTCTTCAATTAAGCATGTCGGTAGTGCATATCATTGTCACGGCTGGAAATAGAACTCCTGCCACGTTATTCGAGGGATCATCGATTAGAATCAGCAGGACAGTAAATGTGTCTCCTATCAAGGCGATCGAGGAACCTGATCACTACTTACAACCGAAAGTGTTTGAGTGTTCACATATGATAATTCGGTCGTGCCTAATGTGTGGTCAATGGCGCAATGGTAAACACGGTTGCCTCATGAACAGCTTGATCACGGTTCTAGTGCCGGCAATGGCAAACATATGCACTACTGACGAGCTCTGGTGAGAGCGAAACTCAAGTCTAGTCATCTTTTTCAAAGGGGCCGACTGGAACGTTTATGGGAATGCTACACCTGCGGTCGACTGTGGGAGATTTTCAATTTATATGAAAAAACAACGCGACCTAAAGCCACCATCTCAAATCTGAATGTGTGAAACCAATATTCATTCTATGGGAGTTTGTCTACTGTGCCTTATTGATTAGGGGTTTTGATGTTTCACTCGCAGTCTTAGATCACTAAAATTCAGTGGAATCATGTGGATCGAAATCAGGTACCCTAGTCCGTGTTGAGTAGTTAATTGCATGTGCAAGATGCGTCATCACAATGTTAAAAATATTTCACTACCAGAAAATATGTTACTATTCCGATTGAGAAGCTGTTTTGCAAGTTCTCTTGAAACTCTCATCGCACTCACCGAAACACCACAGGGTACCAACACCTAACGACACTACAGTGATTGACTATGTTCAAGTCCCGCAACTTGGGCAAAACTATACGTCAAATTGTCGTTAAAGACATTTTATGCAATTCCATTCATTTCAAATAACTGAAACATGCTTTCCCCGAAATGAATTCGAAAATATAAACTATATATTGCACGGTCTTTGTTCGAATTGATTGCCCTGCATCTTATCAAGTACATACTATAGAAATGAATTTTGCAACATATACATAAAAGTTGACGTGCAACGAGTGTCTTGTCCTGTGTCATTCTGACACACTGGAATAAATGCCTAATTCACTTTGCCGAAGCAATTGCTATTCAACGATTGAAGCCACCATTGTTTGTGCAAACGGAACTGTTTATTAAAATAGCATTACTTTGGCAATGGTGGTGGATTTTTTCTTTTTTTTTCCGGGTACCTGGACGGGATACTGTCCAAAAGTCACAACTGTATGTATCTTTTGTAATTTACATTTATTTCGCCACCTAAGCAAATTAACTTATAGATTATGATTTCAACGTGCGAAAACAAGTGCAGTTGCAAGTGGCTTGGTTGATGGAGATGTCCTCAAATCAAAATTACAGTACCCCTGATCTAGCAGCGTAACTAACCCAAATTCACATGATGGCTTTTATCGATCCGACTTACCTATAACGAAGGAAAACAAATCGCGAAATAACCGTCTTACCATTTTCACTCATGAATATGAGGTGGAATATACCTCATACTATACAGAAAAATCGTATAACAGCGTCGATAAAAGCGGATGTTTGTGAAAGTTACATCGTAATTACAAAATGTTCGGGCATCTATTTCCGGGCTGTCGGTGTGCTTGTGTTGTCGACGGCAGGGTGTTCTAAATCAGATTCTATACCCTCAGTTACGCAGGTTCTACATCTCCTGTGACCAAATGTATGCAAACCGTTTTAATCACTCTCATTCATTAACCCGATTAACACGTGTCGGTTAACACTCGCCGGTCACGTGGTTCATTTTAATATAACACACATACACACACAAATTAACTGACAATCACTTGGTTAGACCGATATTCACGTAGTTGTCGTTATCATTATTATTCCGTATGATACTAGTTCAGTGTTATATACAAGTCCAGTGAGTTCGCTGTACTTGTATATACCTGATGAGAAGTAGAGAGGACAACTGTTTGCAACCTTGAGTTTACATTAGTACTACGTGTAACACACACAGGGTGGAACAGCGAACATTAAGTCGCATGCTTCATAGAACACGAACAGGTTGTGTTTCTGATGACGTGGCAAAAATCGAACGGTTTGTGAGGTTAACAACGTCGTCTGTGTAAGGTACTTACAACGTCAGACGTGATCAGATTATAAATTGTGCTCTCCAGTGTTCTTGCATATCCAGCCATTGCGCGCACTGGCCACTTGGATATATGTGTGATCACTGTTTACCGTAGGCATAGATTCGTTATGTACATAATGTCAAGGCAACTTCAGATCAGCTGGTGTCTTGCGTGAAAGTCAGGGCATTTCAACAGGTTATGATTGTAAGCCAACAGATCAACCCATGGGGTGAAAACTAATCACAGGTTACAAGCAGATCAAAGTAAACTTCCATTTGCAACCTATCTGTGCTGTTATGGGATCGTTTCCAACTGGCTGGCTGAAGACTTTTTCTAGTTCGACAGCCTGCATAGATATATTTAAATTCTAAGATTATACCCCACCTTGTGGTCTATCTTAATTAAGCACACACTGCGACTGACTGTTCAGAAAGAATCTGCGAAAAATTCACAAACTGCATTGAAAAACATTATTTGTTTGCCATTAATCACAACCGAATAATTGTAGACGCAGCTATGTGCGCAGTACCGTGAAGTACTCCAGTAACTATATCTGAATCGACTTATGTACGTAAACCGTAAACACCAAGATGGATTGTGCAACCTAGGCGTAAAAATATGCACTTGCTGGACAAATTTTACGTTACGTCAAGGAAAATCACCTGAGACAGCCAACCTATGCCCTACTGTCAGAATTAATACTATGTTCAAAACTACTGCATAAGCATGTTTCAAAACAATTTTGGAGTCAGATCACCATTTATTCTTACACCTACGACTAATTAATCAAGTTTGCTCTCTTGGCAATTTCCAAAATAATGTTTATTATTCACCACTTGTATTTACCACGGGCAAACCATGGTCACATTCTTGAACTGGCTGTCAACAGTCCCGAGTTGGTAACATCATCACACTTGTGTCTAAAGTATCTTTGTTCTTTGGACTTTGCATCACAGTTACATAACCTACAGTCGCAACACGCCACTTGTATGTTCGTCCTCCTGCTCATCCATTTTTAGACAACTTAAACTAACTAACTTGTGCAATGCTGACATCACAATGGGTTTTGAGACTGTGGTTATCATACGAGGAGCGGGTAAAACAAAGGAGATATACTGCGCAAAAACACCACACAGATAGTTCCAAGCATTATTTCATGTAGGATGACACTTGATTTGAGTGTTTACCATCCTCTGTTGACTACAGTCCTGAAGAGGAAAACCTGTTTTAAGGGAAAATAAAAATTACACGGGCCACTTCCCTACAGTTACAATCCAAACGAATATGTTTTAGCTAGCGTTTTCTAACTTCTGGGTATGTCTAATCCGAGGTTGCCGTCAGTGCTTAATTTATGGTTGAATTCAGTTTGGATTTGTTAAACTTATTCAGACTAGGAAACAGTATTCGGATTAGTTAACCCGCAGAATCTTTGCACTGTCTTGAAGATACGATCTAATTAACCGTTAATGCTAGCCAGCTATTGGTTGTTCTGTGATTGGCACGCAATGGGTGCATGTATTTTCCGTTACATATTTTTTCACTTCGTGATGCTTTAATCAGCGATAATATAACAGTGAGGCACTCTACCATTTTGCTGTTCAGTTTTACACCATCCATAAAAGATTCGGATACGAATGTATCTTGTCAGCCTTTTCTAATATGTACATCTCTACTTGAGTTCTATGTATATCAGTCCAAGATAGCATCGTGACCACTAGCTGTCCAGCAGCTGATAGTCATACGCTAATCTTAAAAAAAGACTGCATAGTGCAATCGGCGAGAAAAAAATGAACCAGAGAATTAACATTTTTTGAACACAGTGGTAGACTTCAATTCAAAATATGGGAGAAAACGGTCCAGAAAAAGGCCTCATGCATTCCAGCGACCTTAATGTTAGCAATCTCGTGGTGTCAGAGATCAGTGTTACCACTTTACATCTAACACATGTTCATGGGCAATGAGTTTGTTCCGCCGGTGATATCTTAGTTACTCGTAACGTTTCTACTACTGATGACCTAGTGATTACAGGAACCACCGTTTTGTAATAACTCATGTTAGTTGTTTGCTTTAGCTTTGATAGATACTGTCCTATTTGGAGGCCAACCATAAGTGACAGGTCGATTTCAACGTATGATAAAACGAGAATGTAAATCAACACCTTGGTAGTTGTGGCTTTGACGTACAAGTTGATATCATGCTTATATATTCTAACAGGTGAAATACAGCTTGCGTTGAGAATCGCCAAACTTGTGATCGTTCAGGTCATGGATACCTATCCAATGTACTCTACCGTAAAGTTTGTGAATGGTATTCAGGCAGTAGAAATCACACTCAGAATTGCAAAGGCAATAATTCGTATCGTTGCATATGTCGATCTCAAAAAGTGCTGTAATTTATTAGTAGTATGTTGTAATATGGCTTGCACATGTCTTTCCAAAAACAGTGTTGTAAACAATGAATTGAGATTCAATTTTGGCCAAATTTGACTTCCACCAATCTGTTCTATTTTCTGAAATCACTGGTTGCTTTCATCAACATATCAATATATTCTTATCGTGATTTGACGAGCTTTTTTTCTTGGTCAAACCAAATGAATAATTTTACGCGAAATGTACATATAGAATGCCTTTGTCTGGCATGTTCTGGGTTAATTATCAGGCGCTCACTCCCTGGTTTTCAAAAACGATTTTGTCTGTTCGAGTGTTTTTCAGGGAAAATAAATTTTTTTTGCGGGAATCCCCTATTTTTCATAGACTCGGTGTATATTAAGTTAGTGTGTTCCACAGTACAATCTAGTAAAAAGTTGGTATCCCCATTACAATGCCTGTACATATAAATCTGATGAGCTTTATAGTTACTGCCCAAATTTCTCCGACGCACAACCCTCAACCGTTTTATTTTAACTGTAGAAATAAGCACTCGTTAACTGTAGCCAATTTATCCCGGGTTACTGATTAAAAATAACTGTTTCAGATGATCCAGAATAGACCAGAATTTAGAAAATTAACACCGGTGCTAACTTACTGAGATATACACCGTTTGGCGCAACTAGATTTCTGCTTCAATTTTCCGTATGAATCGTACAAACATAAGGGAGCTGAGGTAACATTTGTGTAACTTTTCAACGAGCTGAATACGTAGAAACCGTGAGTCACAACTTCACAATTTGTGTAGCGGCCACAGAACGGGTTGAAATAGGTTTATGCAGTCCGTCCAGGCCCAGATGGATACTTGCTCGTTTTTTGTCAATTTCAAACGCGAGTCCAATGATTCTTTTTGAAAGGGGTTGACTGAATAGTCTAGGGGAATGCGACATCTGTGATCATTTGTAGATGACGCTCAACTTTAAAGTAACCAAATCCCCGAATACTCATCAGCAATTTCATTCACCTTCATTCTGTAAGATAAGGCAGGATAAGATCAGTAACTTCATAATAAGCATGATCGATTAATCATAAACAGGCGCTCAGCTACAACCTTTTGTGAAAAGTGTTCACCCTGCCCGACAGTTGCAACAGGAGAATAAACAGAATCACTCTGTTCAATCCAGTCGACAACTTCATGACCAGGACTTTCCAGTTAGGCTAAAGTTTGTCATCATTGAACCAACTAAGTCATTATTATCAGAAGTTCAGCGATGTACGAATGAAGTCAAACAGTTTGGGCGTCGTGTTTAACATGTTATTGATAAATGGATTGAGAATAACACAACGTTATAAGCAAGTTGTAATACTCTACGTTTCAGTGATGTAGACTATCCAAAAATGACACGATGGTTTAATACAACGCTGAATACAGCGCAAGATCACTTGAAGTGGTCAGTAGTTGCCACTTTCGTCGTTTACGCCGGTTGCACACAAATGATTACTTAGAAGAAGAAACGTTAGTAAGGAAGATCTTCGTCACGAATGGACAACTCGACAAGTTTGCCGATAACAATAACAAACAAAGGCCGATCAAGATTGATATGTGTACGGCTGCAAAGGAGCAAACATTGCGGACTCTGCTCCGCAAAGCCGAATATACGGTAACTGGGATAAGTCGTACATTACAGTCTGTATTGGTTTCTTCACACCTTGCGACTAAACTGCACCGGCTATTTACAACTCGAAGTGTTACTCGGCTTGTTCTCTTTCAGGTCTTACTGAAAGGCTCTGTCATTCAAGTGACCTACAGGCTCACTTGCAGTTGCGGCGCCCACGACATATGTCAAGCGTGACGAAAGATCTGGTGCGCCCGATGAGAACAGAGCGTTGAATCGGAAATCCGATCCCACCCATTGCAAGACACACCATGAAAATAGGTCACGTTGTTGATCAGGTCAACTCGTCGGAAGTGTTATTGCATAATCGAAACCCGCAGTTGCTCGCATTTTCGGAAGCATCCATCATCACTGTCTCCTGTTCTGCACGAGGTGTGCACAAATTGTTGCCTCAAGCAATCTGTCTGCCAAGGAACTGATAACAACCGCTCGTCTTTTGTAAAACCCTAAGATTAGCCTTTACTGTTGTCGTTAACCGCATTTTATACAAAGTCCAATGTTTTGCGTTCGTGACTGATAAGTTTAAACGAAGTGTTAACATCTTGCTACCGGTGAACCATAAGTTTGGTGGAAAAAGACACAGTAAATCGGGTAAATGAATCACACAGTATAGATAGTGCTGTGCCTAGTTCACAATTGTCGGATCACACGCCAGCTTGTGAATTGAGTGGTGTCGGTCCACGTGGCTTTGAGCACTGGCGGGAAGACGTATGCGTGCCCGAGGTAGTTTTGGTGCAGGTCTACGGTTCATGCGTGATGTGCTTGACTAACTGAGATTGATTGTACTTGATGTCATTGTAAAATGCCTTCAGGACTCACAGCTATACCCAGTCTATCAGGACAGCCGTAAACCTCTTGATTCGGACAAAACAAGACAAAATATTGAAGGTTCACTGGAACGAAACTGATTCTGCACATAAATAAGAGAAGTTTAACAAATCAAGCAAACTGCAACCAAATAAACTCTGAGTACGGAATTTACCGGTCAGCACATATCAGTCAGTAATACGATGTCATGAACATTCAGTGAGTCCGTACAAGATAAACGAAAAGGGTGTTTAAACAACAGTATCAATTCAGAATAGGTTACTTGTATTTATATGAGAATTGTTTGTCTAGTATAAAATGTAATCAACACATGGGGATATATATATAAAAGACATACAACCCGATTGTTTGACCAGTGTGGTATGGGTTTGGGAACGGTTGAAATTGGCATTTGTGCAGACTGTCGGTATCCGGTGGGTAGCCGAATGGTAACGTCGCAGATCCCGGGTATGAAGGTTCGGTAGTTACAATCTCCTGTGACTCTCATTTTCGCCTGTAATAATCCGAACATAAATGTTATTAATTCTGGAAGGAAAGCAATATAAAATTCCAGATCAGGATTATACTATTGTAGCCTTATATAAAACGTGATGGCTAACTTGCTCATTTTGGATTGTGTAGAATTCGTTATGCAGACGATTGGTAAATGCAGTCATTTTAACAGTGTGTGCACGGATATCTAGAGCCTCCGTAACCTTGAAAGAACATTTTTTGGAATCATACTGTGAACGGGTTTTTGAGTGCTATCATTCCGTTTGAATATATCAGACTGTTTGTAATTCAAGCACTATATCTACGATAAATTGATCTATACGTTATGTGCATATCAGAGTTTTCAAAACTCGGAACAATAGCCAGGCATGTTTGTAAACCGATTTCTCAATATTTACATTTTTACACTCTAGGTATGGAAGCGGGTATTGCTTTACAGTCGTGATTCTAAATGAGACATAACAGATGACGTATTCAGTCATTTGTGGTTGGTAGGACAGAAATAGTTTTGGGCTTGGACTAATCAATTCTTCAGAACTGTGAATCGGTTGTTGCTAGTCTGCTGTCGAAACTGTCTGTCACTAGCCATTTGCCGGTATGGACACGTGATCGCTGTTGGCTATGTTTTGTTTAGTAAAACTGAGTTTGTTGCGTGACAGTACATTCCATAATAATTATGTTTTATAGTAGACCTAGTATATCTACTCAGGCGTGTTTGTAAACAAAATGATAAAAATAACAACAAAAACCGAAGACATAAAACATTGTTTTCATTTTGCTGGGTACATGATGGACCGATAACGGATTAGGAGATGCATTTAATAGCATTTGAATGTGATCTCAGCCGACCTACTTATAGCTGGTGCACACAAACTTACTATGACACTGAAATTAAACTGCCCGTCCAGAACTCGTGCTCTTTTGGCGCTAAGATGCAGTGTTCGCATGGACGCCAAACATAGCATTTAACATACAAAGCGAAACTGTCCTTTCATGAAACACGATTGCAAACTTTGAAACTGCTTCAAGATCTCAAGAAGCTGATGTCTCATCATTTTGACGAAGTTTCTTTACATTTCTGAACATGCTAATGCACTGCAAACGCGTCAGCAATCGTTGAAAGCCAACTGCACCTACAACTAGCCTGAGTACTTCGGATAACAAAACGAATTTATAAAGATGAGGTTGAATTACTTGGTGAGTAAATTGCTTCGTAGAATTTTTTCATGCTGTGAAACGTATCTGGCGGTCAATAATCCAAATTTTGTGATAAGTTATTCCCAGTTGTTTCCTTCCACTCTCTCTGCTTCGGTTCAAACATCACAACAAACTTGAACTTTGCTGTTTCTAGGACCTTAGATTTCTTCGTAACCAAGTAACCCTGACGCTGGCACCAATTCTATCCATCACAGCCATTCGTGCTTGCGGATAATTTTGCACTAAACAAATGTAAGCAAGTTGTTCATCAAGCACATTCTTGATTTCAACGTTCACGGGAAGACATAAAGACGAACATGTGTTTTTGATTATTCATCTTCTCTTATATAGACCTGATGTAACGCTTGTTGAGAAAAAAACTTTAAGTTTACGAAACAGAAGTGGTGACCTTCCGAGAAAGTTTGGAATCTACTTCTTTACTGTTATAACCAACCAGTAGCATACGCCAAACTTAGAGAAGTCATCGATAGGTCGCGCTTTGAAGAATAGTAACGTCTATCCCTGCATAAGGAATGATATATTTAGGATGCATTTGATCAACTGTGTGTCACGTGACAACCTGGTCGGTTAGAGTCAAACATTTCTGACAACTTCATGTGTGGTTTATTGGCACCCCTAAGAATTTTAACAGCATTTTAATGCGTATGTCAATACACACACTGTGCTTATTATTTTCAAATCCACGACTGTTTTACACCAGCGACATGACGCGGAACGTTTGTTTATCGAACCGGGTACTTTATTGTTTAGATTATGTTCAAGTTATTTAATTGCAAAATAAAACTTTCCCTGACGTAGTTATAAACTTGTTCCGCCTACTGCTTTTAATGCGTAAACCATTATCACTACTGTCACGCAGTCCGTTTCAAAACGTGTACGGAAACACACGTCCTAATGTATAACTATTTATATTCTCTGCTTTTTAAGATATTCTTATGTATAATGAGGACAGTTGTTTTTCTGAGAATATCCATGCATTTCCTCTTCACACCCTTTGCAGAAGTTATTTATAACGTCATTACAATAAACACAAAGTCATTCAATATTACATTGCACTTATTATCTCCAAATATTTCAGTATTTGTTTTAATCGAAAAGAACTCCAATATCCATCTAGCTAAAATGAATACGTCTTGAGCGTCAGTTAAATGGTTAGAAATTTTAAAATTCACTGTGAAATTGACCATTGTAAACGGTCGTCTTGTTCCTGATAAAGAACATATTATATTTTATCATCGAAGAGATTCAATTTAAATTGTCTGCTATCAGTCTTTTATAACTTTGGTGAAGGATAAATTCAAGACATTAAACTGATGACAATTTGTAAGATGCGTATACCAAATCGCACAGTTATTCTCTATTTTTGCACAACTGATTCAGAACAGAACAAATTATCTATTTCCATTGTAATACATGTATGGTAGTAAAACATATTTCAAGCCTTCTGTTCATTTTCAGTGACATTTTTCTCATATCCTGTGTTTTGTTAAATGCTTTTACTCGTTATCCTTGGTAGCAAAAATAGCCTGAAATGAGTTTTACGGGTGTGCTTACTTTGATGAATTAGTCTGGGTTGTTTGTGATCATGTGGCTATTCCCATTTTCCATGTGTTCTAAATTCACTTTTCCGATTGGCTTTCGCGTCTAGAACTGAAGCTTCTGACCATAAATATTCCAAAACTGATAAAATCGGAGTTTCAAAAAATCTTACGAGCAAATTTCCCTCCGACATTTTTGGGAATATATTATGTCCAATCGCGAATATAAATCATGTAATCTAAAACTACTTATAGGTAGTTATATTGTCAATTTGATGTAAATCTCTATAAAAAAGTATTACAATAATTAAGGCCTACATAGTCAGCCGTTTTGAGAGGTTTTCGGGTAAAATAACAATGCGCTAAATTTAAGCCACTTCTGGTTAAATGGTAAATGAACAGGATTACATTTTTTGGAAGTGAGTACTTCTGTTTGTGAAAAAAATATTTGTTAAGACAAATTCCAAAGGGCCTAGACAAGAATGATTACGACTGACATTTTTCAATATAATCGAACCCTTAAATTAAGTAGTTATGATATCGGCCGTGAAGTCAAATACAGACTTTTGCAATTTACAAACCTGAGACCTGATGATTTGCTCCGTTCACTGTCATGTTGCAAAGATCATCTTTCGGATGAATGTAGAGGAAAACTGAGGTTGAGTACAATCTCCGGAAATACACGATGATCCATAAGTTTAATTGACGTCGCAAACATTGCGCAGTACAACTAGGTATGCGTACTAAATGTAAGCCGACAAAGTGTAACTTTACTCAAGTAAATTTAGCTAAAAAGTAAACGTTTTTTGTTTACTTTGGTGTAAAGATGAAAGTCATAATTACGGACTGAATGACAGGTGGGACGTTCATTGCCGTTCACTTGTATGTTTGCAATGTTGGTTGGTTTTCTCATTTACTTTTGTTAACATGATCACCAGAATCCATTATGTTTACTGGTCACACTGTGCAGCATAGTCGAATATGTGGATTTTCATTTTCAGATCACTAATATCAGTGTCCAGAAACATCTGTTATTGATACACGACAATTATAGCACTATAACTCTTCCTCCTCCAGTCAGGTGCTCATGTATATAATTGCGCCGTAAAATGACACGCCCTGTTTAAGTTGTCAATCTCTACAGAAATCATTTTGTTGAAATTCTTCGCTTTACAACTTGGGTCCCACAACATGCACTCTATCGATTTTCTTCTATTCGCAAATGTATGTTTACCCCCTCAATTAGTGTGTGCCACACAATGATTGTACAATTTTATTCCGCTCTGTTTTTCGTTTTGTGATAATGTTGCACAGCAATGTAATGTTTACTAAAGTTCAGGCTTACGGTCTTTTGTTGACTTCTAACACTTGGTCTACGCTTTCGTTTTTACAGCCATTTTTGGGTCTCCCACTAATTAGAATGTTTCCTACTGCAAGCGGGTGGATTTGTTTTAAAACTACATTTATAGTTCATATGCTGTTAATTCCCAGGCTTGCATAATAATAACCAATTGTGACTCGGAGCTTGTAACAATTGTATGCGCCTTGTGGTTTCTTTCGAATAAATCGCAGAAGTGGGTGTTTTGAAGTAAAACGTTCATCTCGAAACTTGCCTTTGATGTTGAATTTACCTGTCATGGGAGTAAGTACGCGTTACATTAATTGCAATCGTGAACGTTTTGACTAAATGTCAAACTCTACTCAACTGTGAACTGAAGTATTGAGTGATTTCCCGCATTACAAGTACCCTACTGAAATGGAGTCAAGCTTAATCAACATTGAACAATTTAAAACTGTAAACTTGTTGAGAAGTGAATTACTGAAACAAAACTATATAATATAGCACGTGAAACTAACCGGTGGTTGTAACTGTTTGTGTAGAGAATGAAGACGGAGGAGAAATACTGATTCATTGATTAAACACACTGTTACGGAGCAAAGTCCAAACATTTACACGATGATTATTGTTGTTATTGCTATATTGCTATGGAATAGTCTTCTCACGATTCGATCAGTACTACAGTTGATGACCACAAGGTTGTTTCAGCATGTAGGATGTAGTGTAGAAAGCAATTTTTCTTTGGGACGGGGAATTTGATCCTATAAAAAAATTATTAGGTAATTTCTAATTTCGCGATATTGTAGTGCATTGTAGGAGGATTAGAAGATTATGCTGCAACTGCTCGGTTTCCGTTTAAGTAGTGAGTATGGTGATATCTCTGTGATGGCTCGTTATCCCAATATTAATATACACAGTACTCAGCTGAAAACTGCCAACGTTATATGGCGTGGCATTATTTGGGATTTCATCATGGCAATATAAAACATGAACTTCTTGATGCATGCGGTTTTTCTTGCAAATAGTATGTGCACTGTAGTAAAAGCAAACAGCAGCATGGGATAATGTTCATGTAACTGATCATCTTGGGTTGAAGACATCACGACGTCATTGTCCCATCAATGATCGTCTAAACATAATAAATCGCAAGTTTTGCAGATTTTGTTAAACAGAAGGTAAAGTTCGACTGAACGACGTTGATCGTTTTCCACATCCGTTTGTAGCCCACCTCTCTACGTTAATTGCTTAGCCACCCAGTTTCGACAATAAGAACTGCACTCGAGTTTTGCTCTTGTCAGAAATCACCAGTAGTGCATGTCCAACCATGGCGGGCATTCAAACTTAGTTAGTGCTCTTACGATATGGCCGCGTTGAATACTGTTTCATAAAACCCATGATAAATGAAGGTAAATTATTCTGTGCGAAAGCTGGGGTAGAATCGTTTGTGAGTAATGTTCTGAGTGTCTTATTGCCTAGATAGGTGAAACTGTTACTGTTGGAATCAACTGATCAGACGATATATTGTTAGTGGTTTGAACAAGAAAAATAAACTTATTATTGAATCTTTCGTATATTGACGTCAACTTGGACGGATATCGCG
>JTDE01000169.1:273280-283432 GCA_014338405.1 Paragonimus skrjabini miyazakii | reverse complement strand
TCACATACATTCCAATGCGCAATTGATTGACGATGCTCGTTTAGTCAATACACACAGCAAACGTCTTGTCATAAAATTAGCGTAACGGACAACCGACTTTACGTGTGGTTACTCCGAATTCCTAGAATGCCATTCTGATTCAGGACGTTTGACGCTTCTGGCCATGTCGGTTCCGCAACTGGTTAGAATCTGACCGTAGCCTCGATTTCTCGCACATGAACCTCTTAAATATTTCAGGGAACAGGAAATCTGGCATAAATCAGGTCACCGTCTTTCATTTTTAGTACCCCAAGTCTTGACAGTTATCTCAAAACTTTATTTTGATAGAATATTGGTCGTCTGAACATTTGAGCAGTTTTACCAAATAAAAGCATCAATTATAACTTGTAAAATATATTACTTAACAATGCATTTGCAATTTCACTTAAATGATCGGTATATTCAGAGAGATTCAGGTCTAGGAATGTTCACATCCACCTATTGACCAAACGACGGTTAACATATAGATACTGCAAGGACGTTTGTGATTAAGTTGACCACAAACGGATTCATAAGAAATTTACAAGACAGTTCACGTCAGTTAAAAAATACCATTTATATTTGACAATTGTTATATTGTTCATTCCCAATGTAAACTGCTCAGTTTAAACGCGAGATCTGAGGTTCAGACCAAGTCAATAAATTTCAAACTATTAACAAAGATATAGGTGTGAATTAATAACTACTTAACGCAAATTGTTCTTGAATAAAAAATAAAATACTAGCAAAGCTGTGGGGAACAAGTGGTGTAACAGGTGTTACATATATACAAGACACTAAGTCGGACAAATTTGATGGTTTTACATATTGAGGTATTTTGCAATCCGTGTCTGTTGCCTTTTATTGATCCACGTTTTAAAACCGTTAACTCAGTATCAATGATATGCAGCAACACGACAATTTTGTCCCATAAGCAATGATATTTCTTTCAACCTCTTCAGCCATTTACATAAGATAATGAATTCAGACATCTAAACATGATACAAACAGCAAACAACTGAACGGATATAATATTACGGATTATATGTTCACTACTAAGCAACAATAATTTTTCGCACGCACAGTGTTGGTCTTAGAAGTTCGATCAATAAGGTTTTTGGATGAGACCCAACTGTGAAAAGTCAGGTCTTCGGCTGGATTCGAACCAACGACAGACACACCATGCTTCAACGCGGCAAGGGCTCTACCAGCTGAGCTACGAAGCCACGCCAGGAGCTCGGAAATTTCATATTTGGACTCGGTTACCCACCCGTCCCACTGTCTCATATGGAATCCACCAAATGATCCAGGGGATCGACTGCCCCGGCAGGATTTCTCAAACAGTTCACGCTGGAATCCACCAACGCCACTGCCACACTACTAATAAGCAATAAGGTTTTACAGATAGCTAAATATCTTATTGGTCCAATAGCACTTTCTCTCCAGCTCTCCATATCATAATCACATCATCATATTACATAATATAATGAATTGTTTACACTCTCATTCATTTCTTATGTTTGAGATGAAATCCAATAATAATTGAGAGTTTTAGAAATATCACTCGGTTGAAAGTTGGATGGAACATTGTACCCTTCAATTAATCTCAAATCTAATTGGTGTGATCAATATATCTTTTTGTCAAGTTTTGTGTCGGTCAAATGTGAACGAAAGTTAGTCAAAACAGGAAAATTTGTTCGATTGATAAGCTAGCTCTTCAGCGGACGTTTTTAGCGCAGACGCGTTTTTGCTAATAGATAACCAAGGAAGTTTACTAACATCAGTAATAAACCGAAATATACCACGTCAGTGGTGCACACATTATGCCCAATAAATAATGTTTTTTCATAGTGGCCATTTTGCATAAATTATTTGACTAACACAGCTCGGTCTGCGATTCACCCCATCTTGATTTAAACCTATCTAGCAGCCACTCACAAACAAGACGAGGAGTAAGCCAAACGTGTTTCATCTGACACCTCTGTAACCCACGTGGCCTATCTGTTTGTTTGTAGTTGTGGTTGACACGACGGGTTGTTGTCCCCGTCAGAAGTATTTAAACGTTTTCCACATTTGATAGAATATGACACCAACAGGGTTGACAGAAACATAATTCAGCCTGTTAGTGGTCAAACACCAATTATTAGCTCTGTGTGTGTAAAAGTGATTGATTTGGACAGTCTTTCTTTGTTGGTACTGAGATCTTGACTCATAGTGTTGTATCGTAATATGCATTGAACATGACTCACAACTGATTTTAGCTGTCGCAATAGAGTAGAGTTCCCAGTCGGCCAATCTCGAAAAACCACCAGACTCGAGGTTCGCTCGTGTTGAAACTCGTCAGTAATGCATATCCACTACCACGGCGGGGACTAGTTCAAATTTGCACTCGTCTGTCACGATTTTACAACTGTAATCTATAAATTAACCAAGAGCAGCGCATCTTATATTATGGTATTCACACTTATTTCGCGTTATATGTGCGGTAAAACCATCAGTGAACTTTCTAAACAGAACTAAATTTCGTTGGCTTCATAAATTCTAGTTAGTAGAATGCTGATAATTAGAAGACAAGATATGGGTGTAAAAGATTTTATAATTTACATCAGACTCAATCAAGAGAATTCTAGGCCTCGTCTGAATTCGAACTAGCGACAGAAAGTACATGCTAAAACGCGGTAGGTAATCCACCAGTTGAGCTAGGAAGTCGTGCCTTAAGGTCAAATTCTGACTCGTCTACCCGTCCTACTCACAAGGAATCCACCCAATGATCTATCTAATCGACTGACATTTGTTAGTTAAACGAAGTAACAATCATTCAGTTTGAAACGGGCAGAGTGTTTGCAGGATCCAGATGAGTACTGGCAAAGTCAGTGACATTCACATGTTTGCAGTAGTAACTGAATGAGGACGTTCATGTTCATGTTCACTTAACGTCTTTTTGTCAACCGATCTTAGCACTGAACAAATTTGGAAGATATCACATTCTCCTGGTTTGTGAAAGATTTTGCAAGTAGATTGAAATTCTGATGCTGTTTCTTATAAATAAGATGACTTTTATGCGTGCGAATTAGCCTCAAATATCAAGACATCACAAACCGACTTCATTAAAACCTTATTCAAAATGGCCAGAAAGACTTCTACTCAAGTCACAATCCAGGGTGACCTGCAATTAAATAGTCAAGTGTTATCGGACAGTGAGTGCGCACAATCAATATTCCCCAACTTTTCCAAGGAAAAACTCCACGAGAAAATATTGATGATTGTGCCAAAGTTTAGCACTATTTTACGTTTACCATACGCAGGGGGCAAAATTAGTATGTGGCTATAGGCCAATTTACCATAAACTTATACTACCATGGATATCATACTAACACATTGCGAATGTGATTCAAAGTTCACCGCTAAAATTGCAGCTGGCTCGGTTTGCCAGTTAGTTACCGCCTTTCACATAGTTGTCACGTATTGGGGCGACACTTGATGATTCGGATCTCGGAATATATCTCACCATGGGTGAAGATGCATATGGTGCGAGTGCAAGTCGACACTTGCGGGCACACAGCCACCATCAAACAGACCACCGGCGTCAGTGATCGTTGTTCTTCTGGAAAGCCTCCACCGGGTGGGTTCTGCTCAGGCATTCGCACTTGTTCGCTTAACTGATAGGCTCCGGCTGTTACGACATGCGGAAATTGTTCGAAGACGTCAGCGTTCAACTGTGCGTGCAGAATGACGCATTTGTTAGTTAGGCACTATCATGATAACGGTGCCATTCACTGAGTAGTGAATGCCGTCACCGTATGTTTTCCCTTCTTTGTTTAACTTCTCCTGGGACCCCTGTTTTCCGCTTTGTAATTCATTATTCTGAAGTACCCATTTGATAACATGCGTTGGAATTTACCAGACTAAACCAGGCGCTTCCACGTTTTCTATCACTCTAGCATAGGTTTAGTGGAAAATTGTGATATACTTATCTCATACGAGGTTTTGTGTTTATATTGCTGCCATAACTGTAAACCTCACCTCTTGTGAAGTTTTGACATGTCGTTGCAAATATAGACCTCGTAGCTGGTGTAGGATGCCGTAACTCTCGTCACTGCATATATATACGCAACGTCCACGGCATTCCCCTATTCATCGCGCTGATGTTAAGTGAGTAAGCATAGCCACAACTTTGCCTTTCATAGCGTAGAGATACGCCCAACTTTAGAGGCAACGTTTTTAAGTACGCGACTATGTATACGTATGCGTTTCCATTCCATCAAGTTGGTCGTAGATATTAACACAATAAGGGTGACTGTTTTCCACAATTTTCTATAATTTTAATACATATTCCGGAAAAATTACGGTTGACAAAGTGCTAGCTATGTGGTTGAGTACCAGCCAGCTAGCGAAATCTATGACAACTCGTGTTGTTTATTTCGTCTGAGTACAGTCTACATAGCAGTTAGCTAGCATAGTTCGATTAACATATAAACCTATTAATAGGTATTTCGCTGTCTTCAAAATTTTTCCATCAGCTTGGCGCTCAGCATTGGCTCATCCATTGAATACCACTGTTTAATGACAGTTATTAAGTAAGATTTATTGGTCTACTAAGCCGAGTGGTGTGATATAAGACATTTTAACAAAATCACGTCCACATATACTTCAAATATTTCACGTCCAACGGTGGTTGAGCATTTGTAATTGTGCTTATCAACAAGTCTGAATACGATACGTTACAGTTTATGATTCACTGTAAAGCAGAGTATATTCAATTAGGTTTTGTACAGACGATACTCGGATGTAGTTTGAACAAAACTACGTTTCATAGAGCCAGGTCTATTCGCATCTCCGATGAACTGGAAACAGTACAAGAAGGGAGATATTACTGGCGAAATACGAACATGGGCAGTTCACCAAAAGCTTATCAAACTATCTTAAAAAGAAGTTTCATTAGTATAAATTTGAAAACTAACTGACGACTAGTGGAGGAGACATTTTGCAATATGCAGGTAGTTGCAAGTGTGCCCAGCCGCTGAATGACCAAATCCAGAAGAATACAAAGGTAGCTCTTTCAATTATTGCCTTCCACGTTTTATACCAGGCAAACTGCAAACGCAACGTTATTTATAGATCTAGACGAGTTGCAACTATCCCAGCGAATAATAGAACACGACTCAAACTAGTGGAAACGGTCGATAAACCAGGGAAATCAAATCGATGTAATCACTGCACGAAAGCCCATATTAAGGGATGCTGAAAACCTCACCTATTTGGCCAACGTAAACTCGTCAACAAGTTTTACTTAACTAAAACCCAGGGACGTCTAAGGTCATGCGATTTCCTCTGGAGTGAAATTTCTTACATTCTGGCTGCACATAACCATGCAACTATTTTAAACAATAATCAAACTCCCACGGCGCAAAACTCTTAGACTAACATGTGGTTAAACATATTGTCAGTCATTTGAGATTCGAGATTACTGACCTGTAGTGAAGTTAAGCTGATACTAACTTACCAACAGGTGGTATTTTGCATACACGCGTTTGGCGCAATTCGTCGCACTGCCTTCGTGTTTCTTAAATGAGGTTTGATGGGATTGCATCTGTACTCATTTACTGTTTGGCCGTATTAATTGAGCGCACACAATCTGTTTTTTAATAATTAACAGAACAGATATTAATTTGAAAGCCACATCCAGTTTGTCAGATCTTACACAAGTTTATTTATTATTCAGTTGGCCTTTCTCCGGGAAAATAAATCGAAGTTTGTTCTTGTTATTGTTGAGCTGTGCAATCCCTCTGGCTTCCGCCGATACGATAGTGGTAATTGAAGTATTAATAACAAATGACAAATTTTCGGTTTGCATACGTTTGTTCAACTGTGCCTCCTGTAAATTCACCGGTCAACATTTTCGCTTTAATAACGTGTGGTCGATGATTAATTCCAGATTTGGAAATAAATATTTACAATTCATAATATTGTAATTTGTGTCTAGCGCTTTTATCAGATGGAGCTAGCAAGCAATCCAGTGACTCATAAGTCGACGGATCACTAACATACCGCAACATCTTTTTTGCTCTAGAGTGAAATTGTCAAAGAGAACGCAATCATTTAGAACTCAACCTAGTATATCTTCGTCGAACAAGTTGGTAAAAGTTTTTGAAGACAGAATATACACCAGCCATCGCAGCATAGTCCAATCTACGACAGAGACTTCCAGGTTTACAAGAAAGATAGTGGGGTTACTCACCGAAGATGAAAAGGAGTCGACAAACCTGGCAATTAGACAACAGATGGAAGCTTTGATTTTGAAGTGAAGACAAACTCCAGCATAAATTGTAGGGGTAAGAAAGACTGTGTAATGCGGCGAGATGTGCATTGCGTTTTCTTTCGCAAACACCGATAATCTAGTAGAAAATCGAAACTAACCAACGTATCCCACTATTTCGCCCAAATTTTTAAATGAACATTTAACGCCATCAACAAATAATTTGTTCTGATTTACACCGCATAGTTCGATCAGACTGTAAATAGTAGTTTTACGATGTACGATGGCCTCATTACTTCTGTTGGTCTACAATCGTTCACACTCAACTCTCGGGAATATAGCTGTTTAACTCCAGAATCGTATGAAAGAACAATATTTGAAACTAGTTTTTTTTTCAGATTATAGGTGAGTTCTTACTCATGAGAGTTTGATAACGAAATATTTGCTCCATGTGAATAAATATTCTTTATATGAATAAAAATTTTCATGTTCTGAATAAAAACTTGCTTTTTGCATCAGTTAAAAGTTATTTCATCACATATGCCTGCATTCTTTTCTAGGGCGTGTCTTCACATGATTGACTACGAGAACTATTTGAATTAACGTGTGGTATCCATGGTAACCATGAAAATTATTGTAAGTGACCATTTTGATATACTTTGACAATCGATTCTAAACGAATCAGGGGTATTTGAAATATATTACGACACATTCTATTCGTTGAAGAAGCTGAGATGGAATATATCAAATAAATTATCTTGTCATTTTTCCACAAACTTTTCCTGAGTACGACGTATATTTTTGAGAATATTCAACCAACGGTTTCCAGTTTGTTTAATAAACAAATAGTTGAAACAAACTTTAATACGTTTTTAAGAGAAAAAAAGCAATCCAATGGTAAGGGTTTTTCGGCGATTTAAGAATAACCAAGCAAGGGGACGTGATAAGTTTTTAGGAATAAACATCCTGATCAACCGGTTGACTTTTTATGTTGATGAATTTCAACCGAACTTTCAATCTAGATAATCGTTAATCAATCACTACTATTAATAAACATAGTGAAAGACACAAAGTGAAAGGAGCCATAATACAACGTGTGGTTTTTCATAATCTAATCTTACAAAAACTGGACACATTTAATGTGATGCTGAATATTAAAAAGTATCGATCTGTTGCGGATACCAATGTGCATCAGCTACTAAGCTTAACAGTTAGAACACAACAAGGCAACTATTAGAACGTTGGTCAATGTTTAATTTATTAATTGTGTACGAGTGAAAGTTAAGCGCTTACATCATCAAGTACCATTTTTGTATTTCTCGCGAATTCGTTTATTTATTTCAACGAGTAATCAAGAATATTTTTGGCTACATTTCTCGAAAAATTGAACTTTGATCATGGCCGTTCACAAATTTTGGCAGCGACCAAACAAGAACGGTGTTCATGTTAACGCAATTTCCAGAACGTTAGAACGTAATTCAAAACATTCCAATGGAAACTGCTTAAAATTCCTATCGATTTTACTAGGGACATTGCTGACCTGAATAGTATGCAATCAGTTGGCATATAGGAACTGATTGTCCACTGTAAGTTGTCCTCGTTTGCTCCCACAATTAGGATTAGCTGAAAAGGTGTTGTGACCACAATGTTTATTGTGAGGGGTCTTAATTCGTGTTTGTTTGTGATTTATTAAGCAATTTTAATCAAAACCAAGATCAAAAATATCTAAAAGAGTAGTTTAAATCGAAAATAATGTTTTGGAAAGTGGTTGTATAAGGAAGAATTTATGTAGCCATTCTGAACCAAAAGGTGCTTTAGCCATTCCGCTTTAATACAAATTAAACTGAAATCAAAATCACACATACATCATATGTGTTTCTGTAATCTTGCGTTGGTTAAGTCAATCAAAACTGGAAGGTCGGTTAGCTTCGACTTAGTTATTTCGCAAGGTTGTCTGTTGTACATTGAAAATAAGTTATTTCCCAATTCTGCTAGTGTAAGTTATGTACAGGTTTCTCGTGTTGAAAATATCACCTTCAATACGATGGACAATTGAAAAGTTGAAGGTATGTCAACAACTGCAAGATCACGTGAACTTATATTTTAATAAGTAGAAAACAGGGGAGAAGCAGAAAGTTTGCTGCGAACATTAATAGTAAAAATTGAAATATTTTCCCATTTGTTCACTATTACAATTGTATAAATTACAAATTTGGAAATACACTGCCAAATATTTTATGTTGTGAAGGTTAATAACGTTTATTGTCTAAACATTCGTTTCATAATAAATTTATGAGGTTGTTGTCTACAAACCAATTTTATTTTTGTATTTGAAGTCTACTTTCAAAATGCGTTGGTTCATAAATGTGTTCAACTACAATGAACAAAGGCTTTTGCCACATTCTTGATGTCTGGACTTGTGGGTATCAAATTACTTTATAGTATAAATTCGTTTGTTCTATTCTGGTCGACTGAATGTTTCTAATTATCCACTAATCGCGAGTGTTTGACTGAAATTCAATATATTGGATTTGTATCACCTCCGAATCAATTTGATACGCAATCAAATTAGCAGGAAATTCAAATCTGCATGGTGAAGAGTGGCGCTCTGTTCCACAGATAAAACCGTCAATATAATCCATTTCACTCACAGGTTAGTAAGTTTGTAAGGTTTAAAAGCTGTGTTGTGGAACAGTTGCTTTTTAGAAGCTGGAAACTTGTTATTTCGAACTGTTTATGGTGTTTGAAAAACTTATGGCACGATTGCAAAGAGTGGATACAAACAGCGAATAATATTGGCCTAGAAAATTAGAGTACTCCAAAAAAATATCTGCACGTCAAATGATGTGGTTTTGCTAGCGAACAAACGCTTAAGAAGACGTAATCAATACAGTGTGATATCAGTCAACTTTCTGTTTGCTGATAACATGGTGATTAAAAGAACAGAGTCTTATTACAACTCATGCGGTATTTTGTACAGACCTTATGTGCACCTCTGCGATGTGGTGTTTCGTGCCTAACCACAAATAACTCAGTAATATTATCGTACACCGTCACCAACGACAACTTAAACTGATATACTATGAAACGAAAATGAAATGTTTTGCTACAAGATTTTCTGCTTACTTATCAGCAATCGGTAGAGTTACTCTAATGGTTTCTGTTTATAAGGTTCATTTAAACGAGATTATTTCTCCTGTTTGACCGTGGTGCGCTCTTTTCTCGTCAGGTATTAGCCCATAACACCAGCGTCTAGATTTGTCCGCTAATCGAGGGCGTAAACTGCCCGCATATTAATTTATGACTTTCAGAAACGTATTTCTTAATAAGCCAACATTTGTTCGGTGTTTCGTAAAGTTGTTTATGTTAATGTGTTAATTACTTTCGCGAAATGAAGTTGAAGCTGAATGCTGTTGCGGTGACAGAAAAGCAAACTTCGGATCAGCTGACGTTTTCTTTCCTCCTGGACTCCGATTCGTCCACTTTGTTCAAATGAACATTAGAAATGATCATTACTCACAACTGTTCACATATGATAGTTCGATCGTGCCTAATATGAGGTCAGTAGCACAGTGGTAAACAGGGTTGACTCATAATCAACGTGGCTGGAGTTCTAGTCCCGGCAGTGGCGACGATATGCACTACTGACGAGCTCTAATGAGAGCGAAACTCGAGTTCAGTGCTTATCTTTGAAAGGGGCCGACTGGAAAGTCTTTGGAAACGCAACAGCTGTGATCGATTGTGGGTGATGTTCGAATTGAAACCAACCAAATGCCCGGCTATTCATCAGTAATCTACAAGATAGCCTAGCAGTTTTAATGAGATCGGAGATCTCGACATGTCTAGGAAGTCCTAATCGCGGGGTTATCGATTGGAGT
>JTDE01000169.1:262752-272863 GCA_014338405.1 Paragonimus skrjabini miyazakii | reverse complement strand
GCATGCTGGGATACTGGTGGACAACCTATAGCGAAAATCATCAACTACTCTGATTCACTGCGAAACAAGCAGACATTTTCCGAGACACTGATGTTTGCTTTTACCTCAAAGAACAATAACTAAGAACAGCGGTACTACTGAATAGAATGAACGGAATTTGCATGTGTCAAGAAGTCCAGAATGATGTAAACAGAAAAACATATTACTCTTTTGGAAATCACAACAATAACTGTCATCGTTTAATCAGGGGAACTTCAATGACGTCCATAAGTTTGAAAGTGGCGGTGAGTAAGATTGAGTTCAATCGGTGAGCCGTACCTACGATAGAACACTACGTCGTTCGCAGTCGATGATTTCTAGTCTTTCATTGAACGATCAGTCTGGTTGCTTGTATATGCTGTTGCCGTGTTATTAACCGTTGAAGCAGTTGTCTCTCTGTTCCGTCAGTACAAATATTGCAGTAACAGTAGTCAACATGCACATCAAAAACATGACAGAAAATATGTGACTTGCGTTTGTTAATCATACTACACAAGTTAGGTCAGTCAATGAATAAATTATATGCTGTTCAATGTAGATTACAAATTCCGAAATTATACTTATCAGATAATTCTTAAGAAACAGCGGCCTGAATATATTTCATTCAGGTGTCCAGCAAGTAATATACCTATTTTATCTTCCGCTTGCATCAAAGTTCATTACGTGGCTGATGTATCTATCCATAAATACATTTTTCATGAATAACACATCTACTTGTTACAAACTTTTAATCGTACAGATCTCTACTGCTATGCTGAACAGTGTTTTAGTCGGAACCTGCTGCATAAAGGATTGGAGAAAAAACTAGATAACCGACAGTTTTGACCAGCAGAAATGTCATTTGTTGAATAGACTGTTTCAGTGTACCACTTTGGGCTGACTGAAAATATTAGTACTTTCTGAATTGTCTAACAATTCGTTTAGCCGTTAATGTCGTTGGAAAATGTGTTAAATTTAATGATCACTGAATAACACATGTGGTACCCGTTATTTGTGAAAACATCGAATAAGGAGTCATGCGCCATATTATAAAAATGCCATTATCCTAATCACAATGAAATGGAGCTCAGTTACTTTGTGACAGTTGACTATTAAGACAAGCAACTGTGAAACCGCTCTTGTCTGATTACAAAACATGAAGTCGCAAGGAGATTCCCTGGTATCATTATGTTTACGTGATAGTGTGTGCACTGACCGAGAAAAAAACTGTCTGCGGAGGTGAACAGTACAACGGATGCAGTGATGATACATACATATATATGCTTATATGAACATACATATACAAAAGTGGTTCAAACTGGCGTCTAACTGTTACACAACCACGAAGAAAAATGTGAACCCTGTACAGAACGAGGAAGGAAAAAGGGAAAGTAACGGGAAGGGACTTACCTACAAAAAAATTTCAGTACAGAGAGACTCACAACTTGCAACCAAACAACCTAGCTATAAGTGAAATCAAGGCGACATCAGCAAGGCAGCTTACCTTACGAATGTAACTGCCCCATGCCATTAATTCATTCACTTCAAAGATACCTCGGACAAATGACGATAAAATTCTCGCTGCTCGATTCGATTGACTGCCATCTCATCTAATGCTTCCAACCACTAACTCTGTGCGCTGCGAGGACACCAGCCTGGGAGACGAAGCCGAATTATGGTGACCAACCCCTTCGTGAACGACTTCATTTTTCTACAACACTTCGCACCTCACGCTAGTCGACCTTAGCGTGGCAAGCAGTGCCCGATACGGCAAACGACTAGCTGGCCTTTTTAGTACACGAACTAACCATCTAAGTCTGTGCAACGGTAGTGATTTAACAAAAGGACTCGACTGACAGTCAATACCAAACATCCATTTCCTAACCTCCTTGCTGCTTATTCGCTGGTGCCACCCGATACGGGCGATTGAACGCATACATCAATAGTAAAAAACCTGAAGACGGTTCAAGTCCTCTATCCTGAGCTACCAGATTTCGCTGCCGTATAGTAATACAGCCCTCAATGTTGTCTGATATACGTCACCCTTACGTTTAAGAGAAATACCTCTCTCGGTATTGGTATGTGCGCCGAGCTTGGCATTTAGGTTGCAAACGTTTCATCAAAAAAGCGAGATGATGAGAATATGCAGAGAAGCTTCCACGCGTCAGCAACTATTCTTTATGCATGAATGCCTGCGTCGAAACATCCTCCCACCAAGCACCAACTACAGACCTACGCTCAATCATCCACAAGCTTGGGCAATAACCAAACAAAACGGAAGACGCATGTTACGTAAGTTAATAACCGGTGCCCATGATCACTTATGTAATAAGAGAACATCGTGACGACTAGAAGAGCAGACTGTAAACAAATAATAGGCTAACATCAGCTACAGAAATTAGAGATAGCGGTACGACGGCGAGTAGCAAGAACCAAGAATAAGAAAAGAATAGCATTGGGAGCAAAGCTATCAGAATTGGCGAAGAAGAATGTCAACACCAGCAACTACACGTGGATCAGAAACGTATCAAACCATCCACTATTCAACGACGAACAAGACGTCCTTGTCAAAGGACTCAATTTTAACACAAGAGACGCAAAAAACGAAGAATACTTGACAAACTTGGAGCACACATTGAAGTCTAACGGCTTGCTAGAAGAGGCACAACATCAAATCCGACAAATCATCGTCCCAGTCATGACCCGCAGCAAGTTGTTCAATTACATCAGCAAACGCAAACAACGAGCATTGAACAACTATAAAAAGAATGACAACATCATCATCTTGCCACTTGACAAGGGACGGATGGCAGTTTTCACGGACAAAGCAGATTACGTGGAGAAAGCAAAGCAGCTGCTCAACGAAACAACAACCTACCGCCTACTCATTGCTGATCTTACCATAAAACTGGCCAACAAAATCAACATCGTACTAAAGAAACTAGAAGCTTCGCATGAGATAAGCAAACAGGAACGCTGGAAAATGCAACCAACTAATGCAACCACTGCTCATTTCTGCAGACTACTAACAATACACAAAGATGATATCCCACTGCAACCAGTTGTATCCCTACTAGGAACACAGACCTACAATTTGGCCAAAGACCTATTCAAACGACTACGATTTCTCATCGACGAATCAAAACATTCCATCTGCAATGCTCTGCAATTGTTGAACAAACTAAAAAAATTGGGGATAGAAGAAGGCGAAACAGCGATCTCGTTTGATGTCACAACACTATTCCTGTCCATTGGCTTCAGTCTAGCCAAAGAAACACTACGAAATCTACTAGAAAAAAACCCCATGGAACGAACTGTTGAAATCGGAAAGCATATTCGATCTCATGGAAATATGTTTGTCGACATGCTTCAAATCCAATGGTCAAATCTACAAACAACTTAAAGGAGTCCTAATGGGTTCGCCCATATCCAAATTCATCGCGGAAGTAGTCATGCAGAGGTTACAGAATACCGTAATATCAGTCATCAAAATAAAACTCTGGGTACGATACATTGACGATACGTTCGTAATCCTCAAACGCTCAGTGATTGAGGACACACACAGAATGCTCAACAACGTTTTCAACAATATCAACTTTACAAAGGAAATTGAAGCACTAATCAGTTGCAAACCTGATGGAAAACTGGCTAACTCAGTTTACCGGAAAGAAGCACACACGGACAAACTCCTTAGTTTTCACAGCAACCACCTGGTCTGCTATTCAGTGATTCAGCGATTGATACACGGGTTCGAGACATAGGCCCAATGGTCCCGGATCCAGTCGGTTTTTCATGTTCAATGTCAAGCGGGTGTCTGTTGACCTGAAAGGCATTCATTGAAAACAGGGTATAGCACCGCTCTTGGGAATTACAGTAAATATCCAAAAACAAACTAAGATTACTTGCATAAAAGAAGTTTGGAAAATGAGAGTCAAGTAATGCTTTAAAGCGATCGCTAGAAGCGCTACTGACGACTTCAACAGGAAGACTGTTCCGGAAGTTAACAACCCTGTAGGGAAAAAACGGCTGTCTAAGAAAGGTCCGAGGACGGAGCTTGAAAGGCTTCATGTTACGTCCTCGCCGACCATTATCATTCTCTACAGTGAAGAACTGATCAACGAGGCCTACTCTAAAGAGGAAGTGTGTGAAAATTAAATCATCGCGGAGCCGTCGAAATTCGAGTGGGTACAGATCAAGAATTTCAAGTCGAGACTCGTACGCTCACGGCACCAATAAGACAAAAATATGAGTAGACAACAACAAGAGAATTCAAATCAAATTCCGAGTTACCCGCCAAAAGACGAGCTAAAACACACTGCAGCACCGCAGAGCTTCACGGAAAGGGAGAAAATTACTTGTATCAAGTATTTTTTTGCAATGGATACTCACGAAGTTTCATCAGACAGAGTTTACTGCAGAAAGAAAGAAATCCGAACTCCACAGAACTACCAACGAAACGAACTGTACTATCATACATCAAAACAGTATCAGAAATGACCGCAAGACTCCTGAGACCACATTGTATTACGCCAGCACACAGGCCAACGTCAACGTTAAGAAGATTACTATCAAAACCAAAGGAACAACTCAAACCCGCCGACAGAAGAAACATCATTTACAAAATCCAATGCAATGACTGTGGACAACACTATGTCGGCCAAACCGGACGGAAATTATCAACATGAATACATGAACACCAATTAGCTATCAAGAGGCACGATCAATTCTTTTTGATCTCCGTCCACGAGGATGAAACTAGACACACCTTTAACTTGAATACCGCAGAAGTCCTTACGCAGGCAAACATCAGACATGAAAGAGAACTTCTCGAAGCCTGGTATACATCAGTCGGATCAATAAACAAACACATCGAGCTGGACAAAGTCTATGAACCAATGTGAACCGAGGATTTAAAGGGATGCAGACACCAACAAGTCCTAATGGCGGTAAACCCAAACGGAGCAACTTGAACAGATCAGACGGAAGTCGAAACCGGACAATGAATAACCCATCGGATGGGATTTCAAAACGAAAAAAGATAGTCGATCCATCTGCAGGAGCCAACCAATCAGATTCGAGGTCAATTTTGACAGCCACTCAATCAGACTCCAGATCAAAGATTCATTAACTACAGGAAACAGCCAATCAAATAACAAGTCAACGTTCAAATGCAACAGGAATCTGCCAATGGTAGATCAGCTCAAAGATCAAACACAACAAAGGGCGACCAACCAGAATTCAGGTCAGAAGGCCAATTTACTCTGCTATAAAAAAGCAGACGTTCGTCGAACTTCACTGATCCCCACGTTCAAAAACTATACGCTAAAACAATTACGCACTAATGATATCAAATCGCTTGGTGAGAAAACATTTGCAACCTAAATGGCAAACTGGGCGTAGATACCAATACCAAAACAACCAATTTGTGTTACGAACAACACCACCACTGTTCACAACTATGCAACTAACACTCTGTCATTAGAGATGTTCCAGTTTAGCGAATACTTTACCAGCCTTGGAAATAGTCGCTTCTATTTCAATCCCTACACCTCCTCCGCCGCCGCCGCCAATGCAGCTTGCCGTGTATATAAACCAGTGAACAACCATCATGGTTTCATTGCCTAACTTCAAATAAATGCAAACACAACAAACTTGCAGAAGCGCATTGCTCTTTGAGGTTGCAAAGCGCATTCCGAAATACTTCGCAGAACGTGAAATAGCCTCAAGTAACGTTTGCGCTGCTTGGAAAGTGTCGAACTGCAACACCCTGTCGTCATTACATACGAAATCAGTCAGTCTTCCACCAGATGGGAGGTGAACGTTTGCATCTTGTTTGTGCTGCAGACAATCTTCCATTATTTCGTCTATGACGAAATTAAACAAAAGTGGTTGAAGTGGACAGCTCCGACGTATACTACTCATGGTGTTATAACTGTCAGTCAATTTACCGTAAACTCTAACTTGAGCTGAGGTATGAGAATAAAGCGCTGACAGTATGTTCACATACTTGATCGGTAAACCATTGCGTTTAAGCAACTTCGAAAAGTGTAGATTAATCCACCGAATCGAATGTACCTGTGTAGTCGAGGAATACGAAGATTGTTGGCCGGCGGTACACATGACGCTGCTAAAGGATTTGACCAGGGTTAAAAATGTGATCTATACATCCTCCGCCAGGACGAAAACCTGTCTATTCTTCTCTAATGTTTACCTCTCGAACTGCACTGAGTCGAACAAGTATAATGGATGCCACAACCCTTGAAATGACTTGGGTCAAGCTAAATTTCTCCAAAGCCCCTGATATCATTTTTGAGCATGGAAAAAAATATCCAGTGACCCCAGCACAGCAGTTGAAACAATTGCACCAAAGGCTTTCTTAACGCCCAACCACGTTTTTGAAAATTTCGGCTTGGGATCATGTTGGCCAGCAGCCCTATTCAAAGTGAGGACTAAAGTGCAATTGCAGGCCTCAGTCTCAGTTGACGGTTTGAAATCTACGGACCAGGTTATCAAATTGCAAGATTCTGCCGGTAACACAGTAAAAGCAGAAGACAAGCTAAATGGACTTCCAACGTTTTCCGCCCACCGCTCTAGCCTTCCGGAATAATTATAGATGAGTGCACCATCTACCTCGCAGATAACTTCACCGACAGAGGTTCGTTTGGGACCAGTGACATGGTTAAACTTTAAGAGTACGCCGATGTTCCCTGAGGAACAAGCGGTCTCCATTTCATTAACTTACTGCAATAACCAAACCTCGCAATCTAAGTTTGAGTTACCATTCAACTTGCCGCGGATATCTCGCTTAGATTTGTTGTAGGAAATTTCAGGAGGAATGTTCCGTCTAGCTTCTAACAACTCCAGAGGTTCCTCTGAGATTCAACGGCTGTTCAAGCCACATACCCACGTGCTGCATGCTACAGTACCTGGTTGTCAAGTTGTCTGTGATATCTCGGTCAAATAGCTATTAGGATCTTTGGAATGAAAACTGTTGAGGCAGCTATCTGAATTTTCGCCGCCATCTCTTGGTGATGCACAAAAGGTAAATTAGACGACAGCCAGATGCCCAGATCTTTCTTCAAATCGGTTTTCAAGATATCCGTTGTGCCGTGTGCACTATGATTCACGAAGGTGTTACCAGAGTCTCCACTGAGCTGCATGTGTGCCCACTTACTGTCATTTAGTGAGAGACTCCAGTCGTCCGACCAACGCTTAATCCCGTCAAAAACAATCTATAACGCACTGGGATCAGTGGCATTCCAGATTTTTAGGTCATCGGCGTATAGGAGGCAGTTGCTGGAAACACTTTCCGGAAGTTCGTTGATGTAGATCAGAAATGACAGAGAACTTAGCACTGACCCTCGAGGGACTCCCGCAAAAATGGAAGAGGGAGATGAAAAGCCCCATCTGCTTTTAACTTTAAACGTTCTGTTATCAAGGAAAGAGACAACCCAGCAAAGAAACCTTTCCTTGAATACCATAAGCTTCCAGTTTATGTTTCATGGGGTCGTATGTGCCACGGTCAAAAGCCTTGGCAAAGTCAAAGAAGATGGCATCTGATATGATGCCATTGCCTCTGGCCTCCTTCAGACTATTCATGAAAACAAGCATATTAGTTACGCATGACCGATTAGGAAGGAAGCCATGCTGAGTAGAGGAAAGAAGATGGTTTGATAAAAAGTGGCTAAGGATAGCACGCTTCAATAAGCGCTCCATTATCTTACACGGAATGCTAGTAAGGCTGATGGGCCGATAGCTAACCGGAGAGTGTCGGTCATCCGCTTCAAATATGGGCGTGACCATCGACTCTTTCCATGCGCTAGGTAGAATGCCAGTCTGCAGTTTCTGTTTAAACAGCTTATAAAAGGGTTCTACCAGATTACCAGCTGCTTCTTAGAGAACTCTGTTATGCATCTTGTCAGGATCCATTGCAATGTATGAATTCACTTTAGATAAAAGTTCCTCAACATCCAGTAGAGAAAACTCGGTGGCAACGAGTTGCTGCCGGAAATTCTGCGGCTGAAGGATAGGGTGCGACGCTGCATACTGTCATGTACTATTTTTTAAATAACTCGGCCAAAACTAAAGAGTCAGAAGAGGTTTCCCCGTCGGGCAGTCGCAAAGAAAAAGCCGAAGCTTTATTCTTTCTTCGTATTTGCGTATGCTTAAAAAAGAAAGTTTTTGTTCTCGCAAGCCCTCAGAAAGATATTTTCTTGTACGCGTTTGGTGTGCTCACAGATTTCCCGTCTACACCTATTTCGAACGATGTGGAACGCGCACAGGTGCTCCGAGTTTCTGGAAAGCTGGAGCTTTGCGAATAAATGGGAATGATCAACGAGAAGACGATGTATTCTGCACGGAAGAGGTGGCCGATAAGAGAAAGTGCACAGTTTGCGCAGCACAAATAAGTCGTCAGCCTTCTCAATTGCGCTTTGAAGTGCGCTGCAGTTCTGGTCCATGAAACCATAATCAAGAAGTAATGAATCTAGGTAGCTCCTTAGGCAGTTAAAACCAGCTTGATTAAAGTTTCGTAGTGTGGACTTCTTCACTGGTTGTTGTAACCATTAACAGATGAGATCATATATGAGCAGAGGGTGACCACTGTTTCCAATTGGCGGCTTGATGATTACTCTGTCTACCAGGTGGCTTTCATCAGTAATGACCAAGTCGAGAAAATAGAGAATCTGACCAGGACGATGCCGCATCGGGGTGTTGACATGCTATATTCACGTTCTCCGGCGTACCAACGTTGATAAGAAAGTCGAGAATAAGCTTTCACATTCCTGGCGAGAAACTGATACCCAGTTTATCTTGGGGGCATTGAAGTCGCTTATGATAAGCAGATGAGTAATGTTGTAATCATAGAAAGTTGTCCATGTTCTTAAGAAGAGTGTCGTCGTCGGGGATGTCGGATGAGGTAGAACGGTAAATGATCCCCATTAGGAGTGAGTCCGAGCCACGCAATGCCAGTTGAAGCCACAGTGCATCACATTTATCAGAGGGTTGAAATCCACTGATAACCGTGAGTGTTGGGAAATGCTGGTGAAGGAAAATCGCAGAACCTCCCAGTCTCCCCCGGGCGGAGTCAGCTCGGTAAACGGAATACCCGGGGACACTTAGTTCACCGTCACTGATGTCACCTGTAAGCCAGGTCCCCGTGAAAAAAATATGTGCGGTTGTGTATCATGAATTAACAGTCTGCTATCCGGTAAGTTATTACACAAACTCAGACAGTTCGTGTACATGCACTTGAGAGCTATTTCTCCACATGACTTGGCGAGAACAGAGATAGAAGAGTGCGAAAAAAACTCTGTAAAGGAGACATAGAATTGAAAATGGTGGTGGGGTTGGATTCGGTCTGTGCTGCCGAGTGGCTCTGTTGGCCCTCTTGTGAGGCTGCGGACGCGGCGTCACCATTTGTGCGTATGTCAGCATTCCTACAAGACGTCTGACCAGCATTCTTGGTGTCGCTACTTGCGGCCTCTGCGCCCCTGTTAAATCCCCCTTTTTTTGGAGGGTGTTTCGGATTTTTCATCTTTTGAAAATTTGACCTTTTTGTCTTTTGAATGCAGGGCTTAAATTAAGCAATGTATGCTGTTTAATGGGGTCACTGATAAAAATACCCTGTAGGACGTGTGAACAAAATGTTTTTTGAGTCACAGGCGTCGGACCCAGCAGGTCCCTATCGTTACGAATCCTAGAAGGGAAGAGTTTTCTACGGGGCCTATCAGTGGTTTTTGGCTTAGGTAACTCGCGAGACGGCCTGAGTACAATGCCTTCAACAGTGGTGCCCATGCTTGGGGAGTCAGTCGTTGGTATGGCGACTACGGAAACGACGTCCCTGTTTCCTCCACTGGCACATAGATCGGAGTGGGTATTATTGGGGCAGAAACTACGACTTTAGTATCAAACTGTAATTTCTGTTCTCCCATGATTAGCGACTTGGCTTCACTTCGCTGTTGAAGTCTCGGTCTTTCTTGCCGAAAGCGATCAAAAGACAGGCCTTTCAAGTGAGCGTTGGCGGATTTCAAAGCCGTCGTTTTTCCCACTACAGTCTCAGGACTAAGCATGGTTGGCAAAGTTACCAAGAGGC
>JTDE01000169.1:243537-262652 GCA_014338405.1 Paragonimus skrjabini miyazakii | reverse complement strand
TCTCAGCGTGTAGCCTGCCGGCCAGTACAAGGTTGGCAACGTCCGGGGGGAATGAAGAAGTTAGAACTAACTTAGCGTGCTCGGTTGGAGAGGACGTTGAGGAGAATCGACCCCATAAAACAATTATCCTGTTTTTGAGAGCTCTTTCTTTAATATTGGCTGCTGCCTCCTCTATCTGCGCAGTTGATAGGGCAACTGCCTTCTTGGTGGCTGCAACCCCAGGGAGAGCGACCGCTATGTACTCATTTAAAGACTGGAGTTCCAGCTTCACTTCTGACAAGGTCTGTTGGTACCCCTTCAGCCTAATCCCCATGGAAGAAATGGAAGGACGAACTGTGCCAAACAGAGTCTGGCATTTACAGCCGCAGGTTTTCTGCGTTGCTTCATTTTTCGTAGAGCGCGCGTGAATAGTCAGCGGCAAAGCGACGCCTTGACTGTCATCGAATCTGCAGCTCATGCATATAAAGTTCAGAGCTGAGGAAGAAAGATGTTTGTACTGGTGTTCATATAAGCCAGTGCACTTGAAGTGATACCACCTTTTGCACTGATAGCACTGCATGCCGTTTTGTACGGACATTTTGCACCCGTAACAGCCGCAAAGGCTCGCCGCCTCAGTGAGTGTTTGTTGAGTCCCAGTACTACTGGATCTGACCCGGGTCACTGTCATAGGCAACAAGTACAATACGATATAGAGCGGATGCAGAAACAATTTAACTCAAAAATTTTAATCAATATATTATTCAGTAACAAATAACAGTAAACGTGTGCAATTGTTTGATGCTCAGGGCACCAATAGGACAAAAATGTGGGTAGGCAACAACAGCAAGAGAATTCAAATAATTTCGACTTACTTGCCGAATCTAATCTACTAATGCGGCTTTGATCTTAGTGCCGAGGATTACACCTGTCCGGTACCGGCAACCGTGGAGTCACCCGAAGTGTATAACCACTATCGGGTAGACAGCGCGGATGCTGTTAGCTCCATACGTTGACTACTGTCCTGGATTTTAATCTCTGAGACACGACAGACATCGGCATTTAAGAAGTCTGATGTTCGTGCGATAGCGACCTGCTAACCCATTTGTTCTAGAGTGTAGACGTTGAAAGCACCCATATTAGATGGTATTCTCGGTCTAAGCAGGAGACGAGAGAGGTTGGAGGTCGGATGGCGAATGATAGGACCTATCGACATAGTTACTATGATTAGTGATATGTATCGTGTGACCCACCGAGTAGTTAGTAGGAATAGGGTTGGGAGGTCCCTGACAGCTAAATTCGAAATGAGAGTGAGGTAGGAGTCAGCAGACACATGCTTTTGTCTATCCCCCCTGTTGTATGCCACAGATAGGACGACCCAGTTTATACTGTAAGACGGCTGATGCAGTATGGAATTTATGGTGTTATGAATAGTCATGGTTGTTTGTGGTTTAAAAAACTGCTCACGCCCAAACCTAGGGAGGAGAACGATTAAGATTCCCCACGAAATCCTTTTGCTCAAAAGCTTGCATAGCAAAGCAGCGGGTGGATGGTTGTTTACTGGAACTGATACTTTTCCCGGAAAAAGATGCCAACCTGGAGGAGCAGAAGACTGTGGTTTGTCAGACGTCTGTATATTGCTCTGCTTGTTATGAATAACTCTGTCGCTGTGGTGGCCACGCTGTCCAATTTAGCCCAGTAAATCATCAAGATGCATAGACCGTCACATATTGTCAAGGTGCAGTATCATTGTGATGGGTGTACTGAGTGGCTAGACTTGGTTTGAAGTTTTACTCAACGGGAAGTAGCGTGATTCTGTAGGTGTATGTTTACTAGATGTCTGGTTTTCGCTGCGCCGGTAATGTCATACAGTCCGCCATAATTAGTAACAAACTATTTCACGCCAAATTTTGCACGCCTTTTTTATGAACAAAATGTGATAAAACCTAAGTTATCCATCTAATAAAGAATGTGTCAGTTGTGTGTATCTCTATAACGTGATCGTACGTCTTTCATTGACCTAATTCTATGGACCACAGATCCACGAGCCAATAAAAGGTGTATATCTGTTTTGTGTGGCCAGAAGTACATTGTCACTACTTACCTTGACAGTTCTGTTAGAAAGTGTGCAGACTAATAGTTGTGGAAACGATAAAGTTTGTCGTCTCAATCAGAAAATGTGTGTGTATAAAATTGCATTGTGACAGAGTTTAACGACATGACAAAACCCAATGATAGCCCTTCTTAACCTGGTGATATCAGACGTTTCAATAGCGCATAATAATTTTACCGTTAACCGCATAGAAGGACTTAAATCACTGAATGTGTAAATATGGCCGATTATCAGTTTTGTTGTAGCTTGTCAGATTTGATAATTTTTGGAAATCAGTTCGCGAAAAACCTGGACTTCGATCAGGTTTGATCCAGCGGCAGAAGTATGTTGCCCAGACGTGGCAAATGCTCTATCAGCTGAAGCAGGCAGTTACACCGGTAGCCCTGAACTTTCACATGTTCATTGTGTCACCGATCCGTACTACTCTCTCATAATGGATCCACCAAGTTTTTCAGGAGACTGACTCCTACCGCAAAAATTTTCCAACAGCTTAGAGTGGAATTTATCATTGACCTCGTGTTATCGGACATTTGTAGTTTTTAGCACCTTTTACTTACGATGCTAGAGCAAGCCTACTAGGGTTACGACCCTTTAAAAAGGGAAAACCTAAAGCTTTCTCTAAAATAGCAACCCCGTTGTAAACGTAAGCTACCTACCTTAATCACTAACGTGTTTACCATCCGGTTCCAAAAGTACATATCCAAGGCTATGGCATGATGCTTGAAACACCATTGTATGCACTTTCAAGTTCGTTTATGCAGCCACACCAATCTTCAAAGTTTTCCTTTTGCCGGACGTTTGGTTGGATCATTGATTAGAAAAGTATTGGGAATACAAACAGATTGAAATTAGTACGTTCTTATTTGTAGATGATTGTTTCACTGCGCAGTTATCTTTCAGGCAATAAATGGTTTCCTCGAAGGCTACTTATATATCTCTGAATATTAGCAAAAGACGATTTCTGAATAACCCTTCGGGAAACTTTTATCTATTTGGAACAATATTGAACCCATTCAACTTAGTAATGTAAACTTCGAGTGATTTGGTCAGGCAAATGTGACCTGACTGATTAGGATCGGTTGAAAACATGAAATTATTCACTCATCAAACGGAATAATAATAATTTTCAAAATAGATGATGTAACTCCGCAAGGTCAAGAAAGAATTCGTCTGATTGCTTACCATGGTGTTATGCGGAATTGACTAATAATACTTTCTACAATAATTGTCCATTTGCCTTTGGGAAAAATTAATTTTCACCAGAATTTAAGCTTCGCCATGTCAACAGAAGTATTTTTGTGGTAGTACGTGATTCGAGGGCAATTATACATAAAACATGAAAACAACTATGATCTCAAAGTTATCTAAGTGAAATAAGTGTAAACTGTTTTATCTGACTGCAGCTTGTCGCTTTTTGTTATTTGCTTAGTATTATACACATTGTTAAATTGAATAGTTTCTTCCGTAGAAAGTTTTGTTGCACATGACTTGAATTTATGAGGCGCTTGTTGTGCAATCAGATTAATCATGTGCTTTTGTTCGCCACGGAATATTTTATCTCATCCATTATTTATTGTTTTCAATAGAACAATAATGCGCTCTTTTTTTCAGAAACGTACACTGTGCAGTCTAGTCAATCAAAGTGATAATTGCACAGTCTGGAAGGAGCAATTAGGCATTGTATTACAATGTAGCCTTTAATTTGTACCGGAATCCAACTTTTTTCAAAAAGACGCAAACAGGTTGACTGCGCCAAATACTCAAAGTCGCACTAGTACTATTTTCATTTCAGAAGATCACGTTGCTATTGTTGATGTAGAAGTTCCAGGTAGTTTGATGAAATAGCTCACATGCTTCATTGATAAAAGTTTGTTTACATTCTGGTTCACACGGATCATTTGTTCGCAGTCACTTTTAAACAAAAAGCGTCGAAGTATTTCCAGTACCGTAGAAGTTGTCCAATGCAAACTTCAGGATAAAGATTTATTGATTTGTTTACCGTGGGGCTATTATAGCTTAGTAGAGATTTGAACGGTTTTAATTCGATTGAAAAAGACAGCCTCATATATTATGAGTAATACTGTGGCTGGAATTGCAGAATATTTACTGTACAATCTCACAAATCACAAAGCAACTAACATGGTTCTCTTGATAGGATGGTAGCATCTGAGACAAAATTTACTATGCACACAAATAATGATCAGTGGTCTCTTACTGCCTTCGCTGCGGCAAATCGCCTCAATCATTTGTCTCGAAATGATAAGTGAATAGGAATAATTCTGGTTGAATCAATCATAAATCGTCCCTTTAAGTGATAAATTGTACTTGACGGAGTTGGTTTGTTTTGTGCCGTCATTTCGGATGCGCCTGTTCACACATTTGGCAGCCTCGTCTGTTCTGCTAAGCGAATTGGTAAGTATGAACTATGATTGTGTTATTCTGTAGTTTCTAGCCCCGATTTGAATGTAAGCATTTTACCCACTGTTCTGACTCGATTTGTCTATTTGTGATCTAAAGCTTTCATAACAGACCTCATCTCGGTCGAATCATGCGTACTGTCTACAATTACGTCGTCAGTACAACGGTAAGCCTTGCTTTACAAAACAACCGCACACAATGGAATGAACTGTTCCACTTCAAATTTAAGAGTATCATCGTTAACCTTATGAAGTAATACAAGCTATGAAAAGCTGATGGCTCCTTCTAATAAAGCACTTATGTACAGTGACTTACGAGCCACCGTGGAATACGGAAGGTGCACAAATATTGGAGCTGGACAAATTTCTTTAATCGGATGTTATTGTTACGCATGCAGCTGTCAGAAAAAGGGAACTCAAAGGTGAAGCAAACTGATAGAGGATTCAAACTCATTAAAAAAAGCAACTAGTAACTGCAAGTTCAAAATGTGTGGTGTACTAAATTGGGTTGAAAAAAAGTGATAAATGAAAAATGCCATTGTTTTTAACGCAATGCAAAGCATGTTATACAGAAAAAGTGAACGATCAAGAGACCCGAATCGTTTGTATGTGGTCCAGTCATCCTTCCAAATTTGTTTTACAGAATATGTTTAAATTGACCAGTTTTACAACTGATTTAAGAAAAGTGACATTTTTCTCAAACTTAGCAATATACACCATCCCACTGGACTCAGTTTGGGTTTAGAGTAAGCCTAAGATCGTTACTTAGATTCGCTGCTGGACTTCCTCACCTAAGAAGAAAATTAACGAGAGGCAAATTCCGGTGCCGGTGTTTGTAAAACGAAGTGTACATTTGTTCAAATAGTTAGCAAGTGCATGTTAGACTTTCGAATATATATGCGTTCACATTTTTCATTTTGTTCCCATGGTGTATACGAATGAGTATGTTTCATTCAGTATAGTTTGATAGATTGCATTGGACATAATATTTTTGATGTGCACGAAGACTCACGAAGATGGCAAGATATTTTATAGAATAGTGAAGTTTTGAAGATTCCGGTTATTTCAAAACTACACACAACCCACACTTGAAATAACCAAAATCCTCGAAAGTTTACTACTGATCTAAACCATGCTCAGTTGGCTCAATGAAGATACTCACTTCAACCTAACTCATAAGTCCTGATCACGGGTTATCGATTGGATAGGACGGAGTTATTTTGTTTATTCTCCTTTTGAAATGATCAGGCAATCTGAACACTATTGATACAGGGTTGTGGTTGAGCGTTTTGATTTGACTATTTGGTCAAACCTATTGTGAGGTTGCTGTTGTTTTGCTTACCACGCTAGCATCACAAGCACGAGGGTCAGAGTGCAAACTCCAATGCGGACAAGGATATACACTACTGATGAGCTCTAATAAGAGCGAAATTCGAGTCTTGTGCTTTCTTTTAAAGTGAGCTAGCGGAAATGTTTATCTGAATGCAAAGGCCGCGGTCAGGTGTGGATGATGTTCAACATTACAATATTCGATTAACATATTTAATTGAAAGGAGAATATGTGAAAGAAATGGAGAAACAAAGAAGTTCTAGAAAGCTGTCGCATTGGCGCTTTTCCTCAGTTAAGTTGTCAATTCATCGTCTCCAACGGATACATGCAGCTAATTAGTTTGTGCTTGAATTATGTTCAGTAATGAGTGGCGTTTTGCTACATTGTCGACAGCTCCCTATTAATCGTATTGTAAAACATTTAAAGGCCACTGGAGCGAATCAAACAAACCTCAATAAAACTACTTTCTGTGATGTTAGCGAGGGTGACATTGAAAACCATTCACTCATGTGTAGCCCACAACATCAGTGATGCTGTTTCAATCTTGATGAAGTTATCCTAATTTCCATCGATAATTTGCTACTTGGACACTGACACACGTTTGGTCAGATATATTTCTGTTTAGTGCGCGAGTTAACTACTGTCTTGGAGCGTTGAATTGTCCCGCGAAAAAAATTGCATTGATTCGAACTTCTCAAACAGATTTAAAAAGACAAGAGCATGAAGCTTTCTAAGCAGCGAACTTTGATACTAAAGAGCAATCGCGATTTGGTCGGAACAAGTTCGAGATACTGGTTAAAAGGACGTTGAGAAATGGCTAACGAAGTTGCCTAATGAAAGCATGGCCAAAATTTGAATTCCAATTATTACATAGGTGCACCATGCTGACGGGCTGCAACGAGAGGGATGTCTTCTTCGACACAGCCTTGCTAAAACGTCGACATGAAAGCAAAGGATGAAATAACATTTGCTTTGTGTACAGTGGTTAATAACTGAATATCCCACTACCATACCGTGGGTAAAATCTTACCGATATTGCACTGGCGAATTTGTCCTGTGTGCGTCCAGGATTGCGTGTACACATTTTCACGTTTTTTCTCTTGATTCGAAGTTTACAATCATTCGAGTTATAGTCGACTGTGTACAGATTCATACACAAGTTAAGAACGTTTTGCTATAGAAGCAGATTACGCATACACGAGGATCACTGTAGTGTGCATCTGTAACGCTGCTTATGGCTCAAATTCTAGTAGGTGCTATCACAACCACATCGAAAGAAAGGCATGGTTCTTCATTAGATTGACAAAAGTTTAATCACAGCTAAATTGATACAAATATTTAGATGAAGAACTTTCTCAGGAACATACGGAACTTCCACATCGGCGGTATGGTTGACCACAAAAATGTATTGAAGGAAAGTCCTCAATAGTATTGTTATATAAGTATGTAACACATTTTGACACAAGTATTAAAGAAACTGTGAACGCGCTCATAATGGTTAAAGTGCACTCAAAGTCCACGCAAGAGCCGTTCCCAGTAAGTTTAGCCGCGTGCATGGTTGATACGTTGCAGCATAGATTTGTTAGATGATATATGAATATTCCCTACCCTTCCCTTAAATTGTTGGCTTCACTGCGTACATGATATGTTTCAAGTGAAATACTTTTTGCGAACTATCTCGGTCAGTTCTCGTGATTTGTATTCCATCACTTTTGACGTCACTTTGAAAACCGTGGATTGTTTTGTGTCAGTTTATTTCTCATCATTATTTGGCTTTGTACGCTTATATCAAGCAATCAAACGAGCTTACAAGACAGGGAGAGCAGAGTACCCATTTTTGCTTCTAGAGGGCTTTCCTTAAAATCAAACCGTTCATGTGGGAATGGACAGTCGTTCAGGTCTAAAGGCGTTGAATGTAGTTGATAATAAGATTAGGTACATCTGTCTTGTAATATAGTTGATAAAATCTCTATGAGCAATATATACATGTCCTTATGATACTTTCTTCTATTAGTAATTGTCTCATGTTGTTGAATTTCAATCTTACGCATTATTCTGTTTCTCACGAAAATGACAGAACGATATTGTCTCTTCTGGCCATTTTACTGAAAAGTTGACCGTATAGTTCGCCATAATTAGCAGTTCCACAAAAGGTCACTCGCTGAGGTCAGTATTTTAAATGAGTGGTTTTGCGCTGAGTGCTTACCATGAGGTAAAGTCTGAACCAGAGGTCGCAGACCATGACAAAGGTAGCAGTTAGGGTGATTTATGAGACAATAGAAAATGGGTGTAGTTTGTAACGAATAACCCTAGAGATATATAAAAATTCATATCAAGGAAGGACAATCGATATAGCTGGACATATGGTCATTAATAAGAAGGTTTTCGAGGTTTTCTTCGAAATTCAGTCATACCACAGCCGACGCAAGTAAAGCATGACAGATAGTTTTTACCCAAAATTATTATATGGCTAAACTGTGAACGCTTCTTTCAGCTAGGGATATTGACCAGTTTGTTCAAATTTGTAGCTAACGGAAATGTCTCATCTTTCACATAACGTCATTTGAGGTGAAATCAGTTTCGACAGAGTAACTCGACGGATGCAACGTAGAATTACTGTACGAACAGTTTAGTTGTTTGTACATTCGACAGCTCAACAGAGAGGGAAAACAAATATCAAGATTGGAAGGACGACTCCCACAATTCGAAAGTACGTCACGGCAATAGAACAAAGTTTTGATCGGGTCAAGTCGTTAAACGCTTTAGTGTCCAACCAAAGCACAGCTGATAAATAATCGCCATGCAACCACTCTTGCTGTATGAACTGTTAATCCTGATAGTTTGTTTGCGTAAGAACTAGCAGTATTCCTTCTGGTGCAAAGCCCGCCTGAAATCATTCCTTTTGTCACCACATGCAAATATTATGTCGTAACGTGTACGCTGTATAGTTATACATGGTAGTGTAAACGGAGCATAGCAAATCTTGAGAAAATATGCTGCACATCCACTTTCATAATTGTCAAAAGATAGCTAGAAAATTATGTTTAAAATAGGTTCTTCGTAATTCTGTCAAAACAATTTAGCAAATACCATTACCCAATGCATATTTTTATGTTTTATGTTCAGCTATTCTGATGAACGTTTTTCTAATAATTCATGGACTGTTGTGCAGAGGAGAAACAGTTTACCATGTTCGTAGACGTGTGATAATCGATTACCAATGATTTTGTTAGTTGATTAATTTAGCGATTATTTCGGAGCGGAACAAAGTTGTCGATCTTGTGGTGGCCTTGTTATGTTTTTAGTTATTTGACATTGGGGTTTTGAACTTAACATCCTAATGGCCATGTGAAAAACAAAGTGTCGATCATATTTTCAAAAAGAGTACTATACACATCATTACTACATCCCTTAACACATTGGTGGAGTTTTCCCAGCTATCAAACTCTGTAGCTTGATGACTGAAGTGGAACAGACACAACCAGCAGACGTTAACGTTTAGTTTTTCACAATTTCACTAGGCATCATAAGTAATGGATAAATCCGTATTTCTTGGTTCTGCCCCATAAACTAAAAAATGCACATATCAAGTCACTGCCCAGTTGCTGAGAAAAATATTGCACAAGAACAAAAAGGAAGAAGAACCGCTGACTTTCAAGCTACCGTTTGTTTGAGAACGTTTAGTGGACAGATGTCATTGGGTTTAGAAAAGGTAATGAAACTAACAACAGATTAGGCTGTCTTGGGCCTATTTATCAGTATATTAATCAACCGCTACGTAACCATTCACATAGATTAACTCTGGTACTTTTGCACGTCACGGTATGTCTCAGCACAACACCTCTGACTACAGTTGTGTTTGGGGTGATAACAAGCAACACCAAATACGTGTCGGTAATTAACAAACTTACTGATATGGAATTCGTTATCAAAGTTACTGTAGCGACCACACGTACCAGTTTTTCATATACGGATGGTGTAACAGATTACGTCAAAGTCTCATTATGTGAACAAGGAAACATCTTACTTGATTTAAGTTTTACATGACAATCATTTTTAAATTGTATTCTTAAGACCCATGTAACATTGCGCCTCATATTTCATTGACGACTCGTTTTCACTAGTTGACGTATTTTTTGTATATTTGCGCGCTTAAACTTCGCATTGTGAACGAGTTCCTCGAATGGTTTATTTGCGTTCATTATAAATCGATAGCATGCAACAGCTTTCTTAAGGCACACTCATACCATGAATTCGCTGACTTGTTTAAAGAACTTCCCTGTATATCATATGTAACATCATGCATTACAGTGAAAAAATCACTCGAATTTATTTCAGCAATACCTTTCACAAAACTTTGAGAGTGAATATTTAGCTTTTCAAACAGTCTTATTTCCAGCAAACTGAATAAAACGCAATCCATAACAAAACTTGTATCACAGTGTACATTTAAACCGCAATTACATGAGTAGATATGTGTACTCTCGATTGTGTTGTGGTTGTTGAAAGTTCATCTATTATTTTGCGATGTAAAGTCTTGATTTACTCACTGACGCGTTCAGTGTGAGAAAGCACTTGATTTTTGCAGGTAGATTCTTAATTCGGACGTTACTCAAAGTAAATAATTGTTTCGAATCACAATTGTCGTACGACCGTGTATGTTTTTAATCCGAATATGCGGAAAATCGTAGTAGTTAGATCTTTGGGTTCATTTTGCCGATCTAATTGGTAAAGAAAAGGGTTAAAGGATTTTTATAGTCCAGTGTTGTACAGCGAAAAACTATTTCAGTTGTATTGGTTGATTTCAATCTATTGTCAAGATAGTTTTGTCTCACGTCTTATCACACTACCATAACCGGAATGAGTCACTTCAATTGACACCATTTGTGAATTCGATTTTCTAGCAGTTGGCAGCTCTATTTCAAGTTGCGTTCCTAATTACATTACAATATGCGCTTGACTTTAATTTCCGCAATCCAGAGACAGTTAACAATACACCGTTCTGTGCACATTTGAATAAAATCTTAGAATTCAATTGTATGCATGCCGTACAGGTTTTGCAGGAAATGTGTTCATTTCGAAAGGCTACATTCCGTGAATAAAACGGTTATGGATTATTCATATTACCAACTCTGTGATAAAAATTCGGTAAAGTTATTTAATGACGTCTCAAATTTATTTGAATAAAGACAACAGAAAACACTCAGAAGAACTGTTGATGTAAGTAATACCATCAGGAATAACAGTACAGGGTTTGGTTGTTATACGTTGCAGCTCAATAAAAATGACTGCGGCTTTACATAACAATAATGCAAAATTAAATATACACAGGGTTCGTAGTTGCAATGTAGACGAATGCAAAATCACCGACAATAATCTTCTTACTAATACGTTGGACGTCAGTATGGAAAACTGCACCGAGAAAAAGTTCGACACATAAAAATTAGACGCTGTCAGAGTTTATGATGGCGGTACAAATCAAATTTGTTTGCAATAGAGCGATACCTGTCTTTTTGGAGAACTGTAACAACTTAGAACTTTCCGTTCTGTGCATTTATTAGGGAAGACTAGAAACTTTCAAATATATTTGTGACAAAACTTATTTGTTTCTCAAGAGCATTTCCTTAGTTATGGCTGCTGGTATACTGACAGTCTTCTGGATGAGTTTAACTGTAGGATCCTATTGGTAGGGCTAAATTTGAAGGAACTTATTGTAACACAAACGAACACACTGAAGTTAATGACCGTCATTCATCCAGAATATTTAAACCGATTGTGATGAAGTGTTTATTTCACTGTATGTGCTTCCAACATAATCTTTCTGTAAACACATCGGACAATTTATTGCGACTGAATTTATTCGGGACTCGCTGTTCATCACCCAGCAAAACTGTGTCTTAAGAGATCTGATCTCAGTTACAATATGGATGTAGATGAAAATTGGTCTACAATAATTCTTTAAGACGGCAACAATTATTTTACCAGATGAAGGGTTTCATCGGCATAAAAAATCTTACACGCCAAATTATCGTATGGGAATGTGCCATCATGCTTGCGAGCAAAAATAACTGTCTACAAATAAGCGCATAAGGAAGAGACATCTTCCTCTAATTCTTCTCTATGAGTTGGACAAAACGCATGTAGAAATGCAGAACTGGCAAATGCAGGATCTATGCCGTGGTTGTTGAGAAAAAATAAGCAATCCAAGTTTATACAACACCGTGAAACTTGCTGGCTTAAACCTGTTGTTTGCGTTTACTTTTTATTAGTAAAATGAAAAAATTCCTTGAAGTTGTGGAGCCTAATTCACTTGGAAGAAGCTGAACGTTTTTGCTCACTAGTGCCTTTTTGATGGATTACGTAATTTTGGAGTAGAGAACGGGGTTAGTACATCTTTGCTTGCGACGTCTGCTGTTTTAGTACGTGACATTTGGAACCCAGTATGATGGCACTTTTGTCATTTAAAGCATCAACAATTGCATACTTGGGAATCTTTCCGTTCGTAATTTGTTTGAAACGTCAGTTCCTCTTTATTACAGACAGACCACTATTCCTAGTGAAAAAAGGCTCTCTCTGGATTTATATCCATTTTTCTACCTTAGTTTACATAGTCTTTCGTATCGTAATTTTTCCCGTATGTATCACAGTTGTCTGTAAATGGTTCTGCTGATACTACCATTAAACCTTTCCTCTTTGGTAGTTATTTCATAGCGTTTCAGAAGAGTTACCTTCATCGCTGGAAAAAACGTTATTAAAAAATGGCTGTGTTCTAGGTAGTAAGTTAAAACGTTATTGCACATCCACGCCGCTGATTCACACGATATGGATTAGGGTTGGATTATACTACCGATCCGAATGTCAAGGCACTTGTAAAGGCGTATTCCGAAAATTACATACCTGATAAACCGCTTTTAATTTCGATCTCCACCTATGTGTAAATATACTATTTTAGCAAGATGAAAGGATTATTTCAAGCTGGCGAAGTCAAATCAATATAGTGTAGATCATTGCTAACCGACATCAGCATAGCCGTAATCATTTGCATCGCAGCAGCATTGGGACACAGTCGAGCATGACACACTAATGAGTACAGTATATTATGTTGGAGGAATTGATGTTTTTATACGCATCAAATGTCCGTTGTCGAAAACTGTCAGTTCCGTGAAAGGCAGCTGTGGCGGAGACACTTAAATGGTAGATTGGGCACAACAGACAATAGCTACACTCACGCACTTCTTTAGAACGTTAGTGAAACATTTTTACAGTTAATCTTTGAAAAAATTTGCCAATCCTAAGCTAAATTAGGAATACCAAATACATGTTTAGCCAAGTGTGTGTAACCAGATTCTCATATCTTAAACTAGGTGCAAATCATGAGAATACAAGGGATAATCCCAATTAAGCCATATTTCAGCGAAAATGTTAATTTCAGCTGTAAAGGTTGGAATGTAATTGTTCGGTTATATAGAAATTGATTCCGATATAAACGTGGTAGGGGCTTAATGAAATCAGTTCAGCGTGTAAAAACTTTCTAGAGCGAATCTGAGAGTAAAGGTGAATGTTACATTGGTGACGACCACAGATTGGGAAACCAATTCCATTAAATGCGTGGTACGGGTAGTAGATAACATTTATACGGATAAAATAAAACGATACTCTGCGTGTATTGCCAACTGAACTCGAAAGGAACAAGACACCTATGCATATATATATATAAAACTGCCGCCAGATATTATTTTACGTGTATATTTATTGTTGGGAAAAATAAGCCAAACAGACTGTTCAACTTCAATGATAGTTTATCGTGCTAGGTGTTTACATAACATACCGAACAGTATTTTTTGACAACAGACCAGGAAGTTGGACAGGTGTGCTGAATTGGACAGCAAGCAGGTGGAGATAAACTGACCGAGTGAATCGTGCGAAACCTATAAAGAGTTACGCAACCGGTGATGGCTGAACACTAAAAAGTAGCCGAGTAGAATCACCTTTTTTGTATCATCCATAAATATTGCAGACGTCAAAGTTTGAATAAGATTTAGTGATAGTTCATAGCCAACCTTATTCAAAGTACCTCCGTTAAACAGCCACCTGGACTTCTTCAGAGTCACTCTGCACCGTGTTGTGTGAGAATCATTTTTCAAAGCGCACGCAAAAGCTAGTTACGAAGGAGACATAACAATTCCAACTGTTTCACTTTTGCAAAGTACTCACTCTTCCAACCGGTGAGTAGTCATCAGGGAAATGCAAGATATATATCCATCGTGTAATTTTACCCTGGTTACTAGAAGCTAGTGTGGACAAATTTATTCTAGATTACTAATGGGTAGTCAGGGATTTGGTTAATTTCAAGTTGGACATCAGCCAAAATGAACCGTTACTCACAAACGAATGTGGTTGAGCGTTCACATGTGATAATTCGATCGTGCCTAATGTGAGGTCAATGACGCAGAAGTAAACACGGTTACCGTATGAAATCGTGGTCGGGGTTATAATGCCATCCATGGCAAGGATATGCACTACTGACGAGCTACATTAATCAGGGTGAAACTTGAGTCTAGTGCTTCTATTCGAAAGGGGCAGACTGGAAGGTTTATGGGAAGACAACAGCTGTGATCCATCGTAGGTGATGTTCAACTTGAAATTGATTCTAGTCCAAGAGATAATGACATTTTTTGGAAATCGTCTGACAGAATGTTTGTTCGTGAACAGTTTATGAACACTCTGAATAAATTATATCTGGTGTATCACGTGGAAACTGAAGCAAACATCTTTCGTTTGAGAGAATTTCGATGAAATAACAAAGGTGTTTCTAACCGGACAACCCGTAAATTGTATGCAGTGAATGGTTCCTGCAGATGAATGGTAATTTTATTTGATAAAACATTACATTTCTGAGGGAAACTATTCGAAGATTCTACAGAACACAGTCGTTTTCAGTGATTTTATCAATACAATATATATAGGTTTTTTGTTTAAACATAGTCTGTAAGCGAAAAGGTAGTACAGTTTTAAAATGATTTATTTCATGGGAGAAACCTCGTTCATTTCGGTCATCTTTCCCAAATTTATTTGCAATGCATGTTTTTTTAAAGTAAATGCCAGTGATGTGTTCGTGTAAAAAGTGTATCAACTTTGCAGCTGCCGCAAAAATTGATTAATACAAAGCCGAACGTATGCGTTTACAAAGAGTTCTTTCACAAGGATGCAGTTATTTCACACTCAAACTCGCGAATTAATTGAAATATAATTCAAAGGACATTAGTTATTCAGAGTAGAATTTTAGCTAAGAAATTACAAGTTGACACCGCCCTCAACCGTTTGTCAGTTTGTGTTCATATGTAACAAGCATGAAAATTAGCATGCGAAAACTTTCAAATGCCAAACCATTTTTGGTTTAATCATAGAATAAATTTGTTGTGCTTGTCAGCTTGCATTATATTTCAGCTCAGGTATAGACGTGATGTGAATTGTTTTAGGTCAATTCACGTGATAATCGGAGTTTACAGCGGTTGTGATGAACAAACTGATAGTTATATTTGTTCAGTCTTTAGAAGCTGTTGCTGACTTTTCCACATTTTTCTGTATAAGTTCAACTTTGTGAAAACTCCCAGAATGCTATGGATTGGTAATCATGGTGAGCATATTCAAAACTCGTCTACTAGCTAATCCTTACCACAGGTACATACGACCTTGGTTGAATGGATGAATGTGACGTCATGTCTTGAACAAATCTACTGTTATACTTAAACCCTAACTAAAACGACTAGAGCTGAACAGTAATTGATCTGTCATCTAACAAGTGCACAACTTTCTTGACAGTCATAAACATTCTGTTGTGCTTAGCTTCATGACAAATATTCGAGAACGTTGTCGCATGACGTTGGAGGCTTTCTCATCCTACCAAAGTGCCCACGTGACCTTGAGTAACATCAGCGACATATTTAATTTGGACAGAGAAGTCAGAAACAGTTTTTTGCACAATGTATCTCTCGAGCACATTTCGCTGCATCTCATCAAGTACATACTGCAGTCTGTGGGTTTATATAGCGAAGTTCAATGGGCGTTGTGAAGCTAAACAACAAAATCAACAACCACACCAACACACGCACACCCACGCACATCCATACACATCAACTACCAGGGCAATTTGGTGCTGACGAACAAGTCTTCCTGTATACAGAAGGGTGGCTTCCATTTGCTAATTGCTACCGCCCCCGCAAACCGGAGAAGCCTTCGATTTTTTGTTGCGTAACGTATCCGTAACGCCTTCTCCAGGTTCAGTTGGGGTCGACAAGTCAACAGCTGTCGGGCGATCAATGACGCTGGTTCCCTGTGACTTGTTACATTCTGACTGGATCCCGGTATTGTCGTATCCATGACTGTTTTGCGAACCCAAACTGGAATGTGTTCGTTGATCCGATGACGTAACTGCCGCTCCGTTCTGCCTATGTAAGTGGCCCGGCACTCACATGAGAATTCGTAGATGATGTAAGATTTGGCGTTGAGCGGTAGCGGTGTTTTCAATGGTGGTGTTGGGATTCGGGTGGTGGTGAACAGCATGACCAGTTGGGCTGCATAGAACGTGCGTCCCACAGCCGCTGTGAGACGGGTTTTCAACAGTGGCAATGTCATCACCTTTGTATGGCAAACGAAGATAGACATTTAGTTTGGGAACTGTTGAACGGCTTTTGTTTGCTGAATTTCTCAACAAATCCCGATGGATAGCCATTTTCTTTCAGCGTGGTTCTCAAAAATGACATCTCTTTGGCCAATGTTTCTTTTGAATGAACACAGGATTGCCTACGTCTGAGCTACATCGCCCCCTCCTACTATGCACAGCGAACGTAAAGTTCTATTTCCAGAGAACTGGCTATAAACAAATCGATGGTGTTTTTATGGACAGTCCACTCGGTCCGCTACTAGCCGATATTTTCGTTGCCCATCTGGAGCAGAACGCAGACGCTGTTATCAGTCAGGCTGATTTCTATCAGCGATACGTTGATGATGTGTTGATAGTTACCGATACCAAAGAGTTGGCAACGAGTATGCTCGATTCACTGAACAAGCTGAATTCCAAAATAAGCTTCACCATTCAGCACGAACAGAATGAAACCCTGGCGTTTTTGGATATTCTCATTAAGCGCCAGAACAGCGGTTGCTTACTGCGGTCTGTCCATCGGAAACACACTTGGACTGGACAGTACCTGAACTTTCACAGTTTTGTGCAGATCCAGTACACGCGGGGTCTGGTAAGGACCTTGTTCTATCGCGCAACGACATATTTAATGTCAATACTTATCTCTCGCCAAATATTTTTGACACCTTCCTTGAGTGATAGCCAGGTAATAGCAGGTCGGTTTGATCGACTGATTTAAAACAAAATGACTGTTATTATAATGGTCTATTAACGTGTCACCTAAATAACAACGGAGCCAGGGGTGAACTCTCCATCAATAATGTCGGTTTCGTTGATCATTGCAGAATTTCAACAAACACACAACAGGTGTTATAAACTTAGCTTACGATTCTACATGAAAGTGGCTATCCACGAGCGATTCAATTAGAATATAGCGAATTATTGAGGGGTCATTTTTTTAAGGCAGGGTCAGTTTTTTAAACAGATTACGTAGACCTCGGTAGGACTGAGCCGTTTGAGGCCTTCACAGTTTTACTCAACCATCACTACGGTGTTGATCAACTTTATCAGCAGTGTACCGATCCAATTGTGAAACGAGTTCTATTCATACATCAGGTGTGTACGAAACTGTATATATCCGTTTTTGAAGTTGTTGAATTTACAGGTTTCAATGAAGCCGGATGTTATTCTCTGACCCATCTAAGCACAGGGACCAGAAAGACGCTGGTCGATTTCTTTTGTGCATATCGACACCTAGTAAGATGAACACATCCGGAATACGCGTTATCTCTCATGAAACCGAGTGGTGGTTTCTTGGTCTAAGTAAATTAGTATTTTTGACATGAGATGAACTGATAATCAGCTGTAAAAGCGAAAATGCATAAACGTACATTGTAGAAACAGTGAGACCAATGAAAAGTGTTAATTAACTGAAGGATATTATGTAATTATTATTAATCAAGCGACCCAAAAGTTGTCGGGATCGATAGTGAACATTGCTGTCGAGATGGTAACATGTATTCAACTTCGGTCCACTAAATACGACCTAATACAGACAAGTAAAAATATTCAACGTCGATGCACTTCATGTATGGAATATGCAGCAATAACCAGGATGACGTCAAAAAGAGAAATTATCGTATACTATATACTTGGGATTTTCCATCCGTTTCAAAATTGTTTGTACCCAAAAAGTGTTGCCACAAACTAGAACGGATTAAGTGCATACACACACTGTTGCAAACCAAAGGATTGTGGTTGTAATGAGTGTAAACTCTATGTAGTTTGCTCTGTGTGCATTAGCGTTGTGCTTCAATCACGTGAGACAGTCTTACATAAAGTCAATGAGAAATATGTCCAATGTGGAATTGATTTTTCATCATTATATTTGGAAAAGTCTTATCTCTGCGCAAATAAAAAATCGTTTCAGGCATCAGTTTATGGGTAGTACCAGACCTGTAGCATGAGTGATACGATAACTTCAATATTTACCACACACCAGATAAATGTACACTCCGTATTTAGGGAGCTGGTTGCCATTGCAGTTGTGAATCAACTCGTGAAGCTTGACGTGATCTCGTCTGAGGGGACTCAGGTTATTAATAATTTCCATATGAACTAAACACCACCCACAACTGATCACAGCTGTCGCTTTTCCATAAACCTACTTCTCAGCTTCTTTCAGAATAAAGCACTAGACCCGAGTTTCGTCCTGACTAGAGCAGCTCGTCAGTAGTGCATATCCTTGCCACGGATGGAATTGTGACTCCGACCACGCTTTTATGAGTCAGCAGTGTTGACCGCTGCGCCACTGGTCTCACACTAAGCACAATTGCAGTATCATAAATGAAGGCCCAGTCACTTTCGTTTTGAGTAATGGTCACGTTGCCCAATCGTCACGAGAACAAACACAGTAACTGTCCTTTTCAGTCTAATCGATGATCTCTCGACTAGAACCTTTCTTCAGGTTAGAATCACAGACTGCTGTTCTGGTCTAGGCCGTGGTAAAGAAATACACTACTTACCAGCTCTAACCAACATATACTTTGGGTCTGTTCTGTTTTCTCCAAAGGGGCCGACAAGAAATCATATGACAATGCAACAGCTAGAATCGATTTCTCATGTTGTTTAATTTATACC
>JTDE01000169.1:214530-237100 GCA_014338405.1 Paragonimus skrjabini miyazakii | reverse complement strand
GCGATCATTCCGATACTCAGTGAAATATCGAGACGCGGTGGTGTGGTATGGCCAAAGCTCATATCAGATGGATTGCGGACAACGCAAGCGATCGAAGGAGTCGTTACTCAACGAAATGAAACCAACAGAAAAGAAATGGGAAGAAAAATCCACAAAAGAAAGCGTTGACCATACTCACAAAATCGAACAGAAGTACATACTAATAAGTAAATTGGCAGATTTATGATTTCCGATGAGACTGGAATTTCAGTTCATAAACGCGAGCGCGCACGTGTCATGAGCACGGGAGTGTTCGACAATAAACAGCACGCTTTATTGACCTACTATTTGCTACATTGGTGCCGTGCCATGAACGCAGTATGGTGAGGCTGTCGTGGCCAGGCTCACAGTGATTCGCAACTGTTAAAGACACTTCTGCTGCGCTATCTGGATGTTGAAAAGTTCTAACATTTTATTATAGTTTTTGCTTTCCACATATATTTGAACCACTGCCATTTACATGTTATATAAATGCACTTATATTGGCGTTATTAAACTTCTGCGTATGTGCCACTTTGTGCCAATACACTTATGTGATGTTCGCCCATTTCATTGTTTCGTCGCTACGTGCTTAACCTACATAACCGAATGTTTTATGTACTCGATTAATGAGAATAAACAAAATGCTTTCATCTCGCAATGTATGTCTTCTTACCGTCTTGATGAACTGGATAAAGGGAACTCAATGTTTCAGATTTCTGTATTGTTAATCAGACAAATCCCCAACACACGGATGACTAGCACAAATTTACTCTTCAGTCTGCAAATGTGTGAGCGTAAACTTTCAGGTTTTCTGTTCACAGTGTACCTCCAGATGTCCTACGAGCTTGCCTGTGATTGGATTATCCGGTCAAAGTATTTTTCATTTAACCGACTCGGTACTGATGCAGCCACGTTCAACGTTACAGATTGGTATTCTTTTAACTAGTGTCAATAATCGTTCATGCTCAGTTATATTATAGCTATTTCTGCTTTCGCAATCCAGTCTGACTTACTTACAATTCTGTTGGTAATTTCAGGTCAGCAGGTTGTCACACGTTAATAAGACCTCCACTGAAATAATGAGCGTATATGTAAACAATGAGTTGTTTGCAACCAAGCCTAATTAATAGCATTGAGTTGATCTTATATGATATTTTCATGGTTGTAACTAGTGGATAAGTTCATTCTCCAAAACACAACCATATTCCTGAAGGGGTTTTGGTAGAAATAGGTTTTCATTATTAAATTGAAGTAGAACACAACAGGCTTTGCAGATTACTATTAACATACCTGATTGCTGAAAGTTTGTTTCGTTTACACTGAATCCACCCATCACTATCCAGTCTGTGTTAACAAACACTGACTAACACTTGGAATAGGAAATATACTAGTGAATTACGAGTCCGTATTCCTTTATCTCACCTAGTTGGACTTATCTATACACCCATACATTGAATTTATTGTGTAGTGCATCTGGTTTGCGTTGAACATTTCAAGTTAAACACAATGAACACTTGCTCGAAGGCTTCGAATTGATACAGACTGAAAATCACACACAATTGATCGCAGCTGTCACATTCCCATAAACCTTCCAGTTGGTCCCTTTGGGAAAGAAGCATCAGGACTCGAGTTTTGCTGTGATCAGAACAGCTCATCAGTAGTGCATTTGGTTTCCACTGCGGGAACTAAAACTCCAGCCATGGTTTCACGAGGCAACCGTGTTGACCTTTGCGCCACTGATTTCAAAATAGACACGACCAAATTATATGTGGACGCTCAAACATTTTTGCTTGTGAACAATGCTCCGATTACTCGACCGTCTCAAAAGCAGACAATGATTGGTGTATTAACCCCAGATTGGGCTTGTCAGGTTTTCATACCTATAGCGATTTGAGTTAACAGACCCATTGAAAACAACAATCAGCTCGAATATTTCTTTCAAACGAAAGTTACTGAGTTTTCACATTATATTTCGGTCGTGCCTAATGCGATTTACAGGGTGCAGTGATGAACTTGCGTACGTCGTAAAATAAAGGTTAGATTTCTAATCTCGGTCACAGCAAATGTATGGATTAACAGTGAACTCGAGCAAAATCGAAACTTGAGTCTATTGCTTTGTTTTGCAAGGGGCATACTGAATTGTTTTTGAGAGTGCAACAGTCGCGATAAGCTTTTATCAGTATACAACTCAGTGGTAATTAACTTCTTGACTACTCATCATAGAAACAGAATTATCAACCGCATTTCACACATAAATTATTAAACGGCTTTTTAAATAAATCATTGTGAATTCCATCCAAAGTTTCTACACGAATAACTTGCTGTATTCTATCTACGAAATGAACTCACAAGCAATTAATGGGATTTCGGCTGAATTTCACAACCGATAAAATTGAAACGAGAAATATCTCTCAAAAATTAACAATATCTTGAATATAAAATCGGTCTTATTATTCGTCAGAATAATTACCCTATTTAACTGGGACTCGGATGAATGCACAAAAATTTCTCAAAAACCTCTGTATCGAATGCGTTTGGCGCCGATCTAACATCATAGCTTGATGCTGTCTAAAATTACAGCAACTATAAAGTGTTTTTTCACATTCAGAAGGGCATGGAGTAATGCCAATCCCAAAAATCATCATTTTATTCCACTTCTACTAAACTAATCAACAACGCATGTACCCCTCGGTCTATATAAAAACGCACAATTCACGTAGACTTGTAATTGTTAGCCTACGGTAGTGTGGTTTACGTGGGTTCTCGTTTTGTGCGCATGGCAGAGTACTGGCAGTGTATCCGGACAGAGCCCACCTGCTAAACTGAGTCCACACGTCACTTAGCGGAACCAGCATTTCGTTCATTTTCAATGGGATTTGTTTAACGGAAGTGTTGCATTTAATAGCTTGAATCAAAAACATCAGTTGGTAAAATTGTAGTAATCCTTATTCGGGACAACTTTTGCCAATAAGCTCGTTTGAAGTGCTATATGAACGTCAGTTTTCAACAGCTTTTCGCGTAAAATGTCATACTGTTCACTGCAGAACACTAGATCCGGTAAGATGCTTAACCAATCTGCATAAACTATGGTTCATTTTCAGAGTCTAACAACTCATCAAATTAAAAACGTGGATCACCAGAAAAATACATGTCTGCAATATTAGTCGAGGTTCACGGCCAGATTTTCACGACACGTTTGGTTTTAGAAGTATGCACAATTAAGTGTGGGCTGTTAATGACAGGCTGCTGATCTAAAACTTTGTCACGGATTGAACTCAAACAAAACTTTGCCCAACTAGCAGTTGAAGTCAATGTTATTAATGTGGTTAGCAAAGCTTTTACTATATCGTTTCTTTTGATGAACAGTATACACATTTTTGTTCAGTGGAAGAACAAACGGTGACACCGGAATTAAGCAACATATATGTAAAATGGTTAATGTGAAAACAAGCCGACTATCACATGTGGGACGTGGCATAATTAGTAACATAAACACTTGTCAAGTCCTCTCACAAGATTAGCCAGCGTTGATAATTCAGTCATTAAATAAAAAGCTATTTGTGTCGTATATAACAAATGGATTCTGGAACAGGAAAAAAATATATGAAAAATAATAAAGAAAGAATATAAAGTAAACGGTCAGTCCCCAAAAATCAAAAGCTCTTCGGTGCACAGAAGTACCACTACAGACAAGCCTCACGCATCGGGACATAAAAATGTTCCTCACTGTCAAAGAAGCGGCAACATTTAACGCCAGGCTTCCCGCATACATGTATCGTAGGTTTTCAGGGAGCCTAGAGCAGTCAGTAGACATAAATCCGTGCCTGTGTATGAGGATAGTCCCAGTCGAAGAATGACGCCACAAAGAGAGAGGAAAATATAATACTGCGAAAAGGGATGATCACAGGAGAATGAGAAATAGAGTTCACATCACAGCCCGAAGTATGGAGGACCGATTGAATGACGGCATTATGAGAATCGGTCTTGTAATTCGCAACCTTGTCCGTCCAGGCAAGTTGGCTTCAGTAGTCATCCACTATAATGACGTCGAACACCAAAGCATCGCCGTCACGAACCACGATCACATCGGGAATGATGAACGAGCACGCCGTTGGTACTCGCAACTCCTCGAAGACTCTGTAGCCCATGTTGCGCAGTTGTATCACCAGGCAACACAGTTGTGTCGGGCACAACGCACATCATGGGTGATCCAGCAGGATTGCAAAATATAAACACGGCTTTCTGGTTGACCGCAGTTGCCTCGGCAGAGAGGCGAGTTGTCATCCCGTCCACCTCGTGAATTTCGGACCTTAGTCTGCCGGATGGAACGAATACCGATTTTGGGAAAGATACGTTTGGGTTTTAACAGCCAACGTATAGAGAGTTCAGTGCGTGACACTTCCTGAAGACCACGGCCGTCTAGCGAATGATATTTATTCTATCCATCCACGCCGCGTGGGCTTCCTCCTTGTTCGTCACCATTACACCCTAAGCGCGTACCGGGACGTTCACTTCCCTCAAGATAGGGCCAAACGAATTATCTTTGACCACATTCCGCAGAACTGGACATGTACTAGAGAGAAGTCTCTGCACTCGAGATTTACGCGAAATGGGAATGGTGGTAGACATACTCGGGATGCCCAGGGCGGCCAAATGAATTGGGGTAAGGATGTCGCTGATTGATGTATTTTTAGGAAAGCGGAGCCATTGTCGGGCATACTGGTGAATTATACAGTCCATAATTTTGTGTGTTTCAGCGGCCTCAGCTAAATACTAACAAGTGGGTCAGGTTTCGGATCATATGTTGTCTCAGGAGCTCAAGGTGTTGATCTGGCTTCAAGGATGCTTTGGTAGTTTCATCTAACATCGTACGATGCTGCTGACGGTGATTACTGAATGCTTTAATTTTCCAGATGAACAGAATACCTAGATAGGTCAACGCATCTTAGGCGCTTAGTCAGTGAAACATTTCCGAACCGAAGTTACTAGACTCACCAGAGATAGCGGTTGCGTTGTTTATGGTCATTGATAATGACTATGAGCTTAGTCTTATGCATGTTGGCATTCAGCTCGGATAGTTCCAGGGCATTAGCGGCGGCTGCAAGCTTCTCGGAGCAACGCGTAATATTCTCAGCCAAATGGATCCGATAGTCGTCGTGTATCGTGGAACTGGTAGCCAAACTCAGGTCAAGAACATATTTAATCAAGAAGGGTTCTCGAACGAGTTGGCATTCAATCTGTTTCGAATTCAACGTGATGACAAAATTTAGTGTCGCTTGTTTAAGCAGATGAACTGTAGGTGCACATGCATTCATTGAACTATGGCTGGAAGCCAGAGGAACGTTGGACCTAGATCAAAGCTGAATAAACTGGGTAGCAATACTGACCAGATCCTAGCTTATTTCTTCGGTGTTTGAGGTTGAATTGGTGAGTATCACTCGTACATAATCTGTATCTGATGACTAACACACTTGCTTTTTTAAACTAACGTATAAATGTATATTAGGATACATGCTTATGGGTCTTCTGTACTAATGTAAACTTACACAACAACAGAACTTTGAGGAGAATTAATTTAAGGAGGCTTTTGAAAAAATGCCGAACAAGTGTGTTCAGTAAACTTCATTATTACGTCGTGCAGTAACAGTATGTGCGCACGTGTTGCATACTTTCTGTGAATTGAAACAAAACTATTAGTCCTGTCGATTAAACCTGCATAAATCTTCAAAGTTTGAAGTACCGGTGGTGTAGTTTAGCTATGTTGGCAGTAAAAATCAGTGACCAATTTACTTTCAAAACGAGTCGTTTGACTTAATGCATTTTGAAATGTCAGTCTGGTTTTAATAAGTAGACATTTCCAGTCCTTGAAATGTTTCGAAAATGTGTACTGCTTTATTACAAATTGATTGACATCGAAAGTGTAAATGTTCATTTTTGATGTGCACCGTTTTGACACATAAAAATTAAATACTGTGCAACATACTGAAGACACCTGAAGATGATGAGGGGTGTAGAATGAAGTCAGCAGAAAGAAGGTGAGTTAAATATTTCACATTTAACCATACTCTCAACATAAGTGTAGTATCCAGTTCTGTGTACTGTCTGCAACAGTGCAGTGCTAAGGATGTTGATGAAGTGGATGATGTGTGTGAGTTTGAGGTTGCTTGGTGTTTGATAATGGTTGCATCCATGACCTCGAATGCGCCTGGTTCATCAAAAGCACCGTTTACTGTTTGAAAAAAATAGTATGCTTGTTTCTAATTTGCAAAGTGCGCCTAAACCACCTCACTGTTTCACAAAACCAAATAGTGAACTGACTGGTACTTCATGTACCACAAACAAGCATGAGAACGACAAAGAAACGAACTGGACTTGTTTCCTGTGTTTGATCATCAGGCTAATTACAACACAATGGATAGGAAACCCGTAACTAGGGCCAGTCAGAAAAACGGTAAATAGAGGTTATAGATGGCGTGTTTATTATCAGTTACGCAATCATTATTCCAAGTCGTGGGCTTGATTAATTGTGGGCCTGGATTGTTTAATAGTCCGCACGAACTTCTTCTGAACGCAAAGGTCAGGGTTGCGTAACGGCCTTGGCGGCGGTCAACAGTCGGAATCTTACCATTTTTGATATATGCCTCGGCACCCGGTAGAAAGTCTGAAAGAGGTCAGAATGATTAGAGCCAATCCAAAGAGAAATTGAATATTGAATGCGTGCTTCGCGAATAAATAGTTTCCATTTCACTTTTCGGGGAGTTTATTAGTTAAAAGTCATAAACGAGCATTTTCAGTGGAAAGCAGATTCAATTGTTTGAAATTTAACAAGCGTATTTATGAGTTGATAACCGTGGGTCATAACCGTCTATTAACGTGCAACGTTTCGGTGACAAAGCAGGATCTATACGCATTCGTAAATCCATCAGCCGATGAAATACTATTGAGGGAATAGCAAACAAGTGTAGACTTAACGTAAGTAACTTATGCAGGGGACAGATCAACAGTTTGAATTTCCATAGTACGAACTTTGTCGAATAGTCTTAAAGCAAACCAGACAATTAAAATTCAAAGCGCTATAAACTTTCTCACACTGTGTAGATTGCAGGTAAAATAAGATGTCTGTCTAATGTAACTAAAGTTGCATTCAAATTTGTCGGCAATGTCACTTATTGTAACTTTTTTCGAAAAATGATTTACCGCTTTCGGCTAATTATTGGAACGGACCAAAAGACGTAGGTAAGACTAGTTATAGCAAAACAAGTTCAGTTATTCAAAGCAGGTGAAAAAGTGTCCAATTATATCTCAATGTAAACCCGTTTATTGTCCTCAGTTTCACGTTAATGACTGTAAGTAGTTGTTCCTTTCTAGAGGGAATAGTGACGTAACTTGCTTGTTGACGTCTGTTTTGTTACTTAGCGATTTTCGGTTACGGTCTGCTAGACATGACATTTCCGCAACAAATTACCATGTTAAATATCGTCGTAGTCTAAGATTGCAAACATATTAAACTCTTTTGATTCTAAGTGAAATAATTGTGTAATTATGAAAGTGAGCTTGATTTTATTAACCTTGTTCACTAAAAACTTATGACGCTTTTTCTAAAGAGCAACCAGAAGCTAGTCTCAACTGACCTGGAACTAAAAAACATGGTTAGTTCTAAATAACAAACTGTATACATATATAACAGTGTTTACAAATATGATTCATTTACACCAGACCAGTGGAGAACCGACAGCAGCTACCAAAATACTAGAAAGAAAAATCGCAAGATGTAGGCCAGCCCACCTGAACGAACTCAAAATCGCGCCCAACAAAAATTTTGCAGGCAACTTCTAACGCGTTAAGAGCGTTCAGGCAGTGCAGGTGAAATGATCATGAAAAGAATGTGATAGATCAGTCATTTAAATTAGGGCAGGAATTCGCTGCGTGCAATTAGTTGTACGACTAAGTTACTTAACAATAAGTTTATATCCAGTTTCCTATAACATACAAAAGCGTATCAGGCAGACAAGTGAGAAAACATGGTTTCAGCCAAGATAGTTTGAGGAACCACGGCATCGTTGGCCACCAAACTGTCAATCAAAGAATCGCATCTAAATGCACTACATTTTTTCATCTGGTTCACCATAATACTGCATTGTAGACATCTGAAAGTTAAAGATCCCGATTACTCATCAAAAAACTCTTGAATGAGATAAACAGGCAGACTGTTTGAATTTTAACTTGAACATGAATAGAGAGAACTTACCGGAAGTTTGTTTAGGAAATGTTCGAACGATAAAATGTTGTCAGAAGTAGGGAAATAATGGAGGAAACCGGAGCAATCAGTCTATTTTACAATCCATCACTACTTCTGGTAATTTACTAGTATATTAACCTCATATGGATAAAAATATGATGGTCTCAAAAAGATAATAAAACATAAGAAGTTTTCAAATTGCACTCGGTATTTTTGAAATTAATACATCACAGAATGTCTTCCTTGTGTGCTCATCACGAGCTCCCATATCACTAAGATTTAACCCTGCATTAAGAAAAAAATATTTTTTCACCAGTTATCAAAGTAGCTATATAGCCAAACAGACGATGCATACCTAGAATTTACCGCATCCAATTAGTAACGTTTTCTGTTAGATGCATCTGTTAGTAACTGCGACAGGTTGCCTTTTTTCAATTATGCTCGATTGTTTGAAGTCAAACCATTATCTACTGCGTATCAGTAGCATCGGTCTTAGATTTTACTGCAAACGATTTGATAACTTGGGCATGAGAGTGCAAGTTTCATTTGATCGTGTAGGCATATATATGCCAACTAGTCCAGCAGTGTCAACTAGAAGACGTTGAGTTGATTGAGGTACACTATTTATTGCTGACCGTCTCGAATAATATCCTCAAGTATTAAGTAAAATGGTCCAGCCGTTTTGAAGTTATGAGAACATTCACCTAATCAAAAACATTAAAACTAATCACTTTTAGCTCTGTCGAACATTGGAGATATTTTTCTGGTAGGCTTTGTCAAAATTAATTTGTTTCTTTTCGAATATACGCCAGCTTATTAGAAACCTTCGAGAAGTCAATTGCTTTTGGAGTTTGTCCAACAGAGACACTGAAACAAACCTGGGAAACGCATAAGGAATGTAAGCCTTGGTTGTCTATTTACTAAGTTAAATCAATAGTGAAGTCACGCAGATGTATGACTATATCCCGCCATATATAATGTGTCATGTGGATAAATGTGAAGATGACATTTAATTATGAAAACTTACTCAACCCGAACGTCAGTCTACAGTTGTTGAATAAATTGAATCAGTGTGCATATCATTTCTAGTTAACAAATTGAACAACAAAAAATGTAAAATTCTTGATTTTGTGGCGTGGCTCCATGTTTCTCCTAACAGAGCGCTTGCAGTGTCTGGGCATTAGGTATAGGTATATGCTGGAGGTTTGAATCCCGCCAAAGTTCAGAGTTTTCACGGTTAGTTCTCTCCTAAATAGTAAAAAAATCCGCAACAACACAAAATGCCAGTGCAAAAAAAGCAAGCTTTTCAGAGTTACATCAACGTACAACAGTACTTCGCAAACAGATTTTTCAATGGAAGCGCTTCTGTTAAGCTTCCAGACTAACTAAAGAACAATTCAGTCCATCAGCTCACGTGTTTTCCGGGTCAGCTGAATACCCTCTCCTACAGTCAACTTGCATAGACCAACCTTTTTACTGGATGGTTACTGACCAACTCATCTTCTAAAGGGTAAGAAATATAGCGAGAAAGGGCAATGCGTATTTTCTACATAACACATTACATTATGGTTTTACTACTATTTCATAATCCATCTCTTTAGTACAAAATATTTTTTTTCTTTGTTTTGTCGAGAGTGTACAAGTGATCTACCAATGCTAAACTACCGAGTGAGTAGAGAAATTTCTGCCGCAGAGTAAGATGGTGGTCATCTTACGAAATGATACGCATAAACTCAACCACGTTATTCACATACGGCCAAATTGCCTTACTTAGATGTGCATTAAACCATGTTCACATAATATAGGCTTTGAAGTAGACAACGCGTTAAACACAAAATTTCCGGTTTTATAATAGCCAGGGGAGTGACAACTTAAGAAATGAAATGGAAAATCATTTTTACTCCGACTAACTGCAGTTTTGAATATCTGATTAAACGAAGTGATAAACAAACCAATTATTCAAGCAGATACGTTTCACTGGGCCAATGGGTTTACCCGGTTTTCCCACTGTTCATCTCCCACAAACGTATGATGTGCAAATTGCCTGGTCAGTCTTATTTAAAAACGACGACCACTGCATGTGTTCTATGGGTAGACGGACACAAGCGTTTGCCTACATATACATAAATATACACAAATATTGTGGTTTTCCAGAACGACAGCAATAAACTTTTGTCATGCTTCTTATGCAAACACCCGAAAATATTACCATGCTAAATTCAAATTAAAAACGAATCGCTCATTATTTTACTTATTGTTGTTTTGAGTAGTATTGTATTCAGCGGCCACCAAAGAACTTTATTTTTACGGCTTTAAGAAGACGTTTAAAATGTGCATACTACAATGGTAAGATAAAATACATATAAACGAACATATATTTTTGATACACCCTCTTCAGACCGATACATGCATGCAGTCTACAGTGTAAGATCAGTGTTAAATCGCCCCTGGTGATTCAGGGGAATTTATTCAGTAATGCGTCCTCGATAATTCTAATAACGTTGTTGTGCGTTCATATGTGAAATTTGGTCGTGCCTAACGTGAGGTCAATGACGCGGTGGTAAACATGGTTGCCTCGTGAACAGCGTGGCCGTAGTTCTAGTCCCGGCGGTGGCGAGGATATGTACTACTGAGGAGCTCTAATGAGAGCGAAACTCGAGTCTAGTGCTTCTTTTTGAAAGGGACCGATTGGAAAGTCTATGGGAATGCGACAGCTGTGATCAATTGTGGGTGATGTTCAACTTGAAATTAACCAAATCCCCGACTACTCATCAATAATCTAAACTATCGCCTAGTAGGTTTGATGAGATCGGAGATTTCGACCTGTCTATGAAGTCTGAATCACGGTGGTATCGATTGCAGTTAACAGACTGTCAAGAAGATTTAGCGACCTGCTTCTTACTTACAAGCAAAAGTGGATGAGCGTTCACATATGATAATTCGATCGTGCCTAATGTGAGGTCAGTGGTGCAGTGGTAAACACCGTTGCTCCATGAAAACGTGGTCGGAGTTCTAGTCCCGATCGTGGCGGGAATATGTATTACTGATGTGCTGCCCTAATAAGAGTGGAACGCGAACACAGTGCTTATTTCCGAAAGAGGTCGACTGGAAAGTCTATGGGAATGCGACAGCTGCGATCAATTGTGGGTGACATTCAGTTTATACACAATTATTGATAACCTTATATTCTTTAAACGAGATCACATAGAACATCACTAGATCAGTCACAATTGCACTTGCAAACAGTTGGTTACAAATGGAGTGTACATTATACTGGAGGATGGTACAGTTGCAATTAATCTCATCACTTATAATGCAGGTCCAGTTCTACTGGTGTACTTATGCCTGAAATGTTTTTATATTTCCGCAGAAGTTAGATTTTCCGAATTATATTGAAGAATTATCATTTCCACATTGCACATATTTCTCACCGACTTTCTGTAAGATTGTCTCGCGTGATTGAAGAACAACGCTAATGAACACGGGGCAAACTACACAAGGTTTACACACGTTACAATCACAAGCCCTTTGTTCGTAACAGTGTGCTTATGCCTGTAATCCGTTCTAGTTTTGGCAATGCTTTTCGAGTAAAAGCAATTTTGATTTGGAAAGATTCTTTGTTATATTGTATTATTTATCCTTCTGAGGTCATCCTCGTTTCTGCTGCATATTCCAAATATTTACAGTTATCTCCAATAGATCGGCCCATATTTTGTACTAAATGGAGCAGTTGTGCAGTTGTGGTACCCAATTCATTATGCTCATTTACTGCATGTAGCAGAGACAAACAAAGGCAAATTTAGGATCGGCTATCTACAAACAAACCAAGCATGGCTCAACGGAGACATCGTTTTACATTATGCCAACCAACTGACAACAGACGTACCAGACGAACGCCAATAAATCTAACAACCAATGCACCGATGGGGAATTTTTACCAATAAATAAACTGACACTGACCTGTTTAATGCTCTGAGTCAAAATTGTCCACCCGTTTGACCGCTTAGGTTAGCTTTCAAAAATTTGGATTTGTGATCATGACTAACTCTGCACTTCAACTCAATTATTATCGATAATCTCAATATATGCATAGTACACGTTTATGTCAGTAATGTATGAATAATAGTACAGATAACAATATCGAATACAAACCCATTCACAAGATTTGCACGTCAATTAACAACACCTTTACGTCAGTGCGCACGTGGTCTGCTAACATATTTCGCCCTCAATAAGAACAAACAGAGGACACATTTACTAACAGTACATACCTAATAGTTGTATCGTTATGAATAGAAAACCTTCTGAAAAAGCCGTAGCTATGGAGTCACGTAAACATTTTTGATTGCCTAAGTTAACATATTTGTATGTTTTGTAAACGGCAGTATGTAAGGTGGAAAATATATAGTCCACATATGTTTCTACGTAATACTGAATTTGAAAGACGAATGGGCTTCACATATTTCATCATTGACATCAACGTAACAGAAAAATAATTGACGTGCATATATCATTCATAATAGTTTCTTTTTTTGCAAATAAGCTCACCTGCACAATCAATATTTTTGGTCAAGCAGGTCCACAATGTCGACGGTAGTCCAACTGTATGACGAATTGCAGCGAACATATTAAAAATTGAATTATTGTAGAACATGCACATTCCTCCTTGCAGTTTAGAAGGTCAGTCGATTGTGAGTAGGTAAGTGCACTTAGTTAATCCCTAACTTCCAACTGGGCGTGTTGAAAATGATCAGAATGAGGAAACGATCACATATGAGGCTAACAAGTGATTAATTTTACTTCAATCATCGGAATGATTTCGTCAAATAATGCCGAACATTAGTCATAAAAATGCAGTTCACTTCTATATATGACCTAGCTGACGATTGGGTTGCATATATGCAGTAGCTGTGGAACTGGTAAGATAAAATTGACAAACATTGATTCTTTATCGGCGGGTACCCATCAGAATGTATATTTTCATGAGCGTGAAGTAGTTCACTATTGTAAAGTTTCTAGCTGACCATCATTTGAGCGTATACTTCTGTTTGACGGTAGTATATTATCTGAATATCCCAAACACTATGCTGCACCGTCCATTCATCATGACCAAACTTGGACTGTAACTTTGTTTTACTCACAGTGTTACGCTCATATCTACGCGCCTCCCTGAGAGTAAACTATCTAACAGTCTTTATAATATGCATCTAAACAACTCACCTTCAAGAGCTCTTGTGAGCCCGTTGTTTTCATTTTTCACCCCCTTTTGATTTTGTATTTACAGCGGAACTGTATTTGCCGTTTAGATCAACTACGGTAGATTTGAAAGAGCATGGCCGGTTACACTTCCTAGCAAGTTGACCAAAGTTCTGGTGGTACCAACAAAATGATGTATTTCTGTTCGATGTATGTGAACGCGGGCGGTTGAGTGGACGAGAAATATGGTTCATCATCTGCTGCATCTGCAGTGTGAGTGCAGCTATTTCTGTGGTAAGTGCGTCATTTAGTTCCTGAGATGGGGTGGGAAAGATGATAACAGCCAGTTGGGAAGATGGGTTAGTTTCAGGCATTTTAAACGCAGCGTCAGCTGATTCCATAATAGGGACGGTGAAATTTAACGATGTCAGTATTTCGCGGATAGACGAGGGCAGATGTTTCAACCAGACTTGTCGCAAAATAGAATCGTCCAAAAAAAGGTTTGTTTCTTCGTCGTGGTTGTGTGGCAGTTAAGCATCAGTGTGAACCATTGATGTATTGCTGTCTGTGATTATGATGATGATCTGCACAGACTATTACCTCATTGAGAGAAACCAACTAATTACTGAGTTACACTGTTTACTCCACGCTTAGGATCATTGCCTAAAATACAGATATCATAATTACCAAGCAACATACAGTTCATCACGTATTTCTCAGTTTTATGTCCAACTTCAACTAGACCGAAAGTCGGACGCTATTTTCTGAAAATATGAAAATATTTTTAACAGCATAACAATTACAAGTGACCAGTAAAATAATGAATTAGTTAGTTATTTTAAGGAAACGAACGCAAGTTCGTAATGATAATAAGCAGGAAATAAAAAGCACTCAATTACACAACTATTGTTACAAAACACCATAGCAATTTTTTTAATACATAGGATTGACATATGTGTGCTAACAACAAACGTTTTCGTGTTTTAAAAATGAATTTGTTTTCGTGTCACTAATTTATGACCTGTACACTGTGTCTGATTGTTTGTCAGTCGGAAGTTGATACTGACGCAGGTTTTCTGTATATCGTAACGTTGGTGGTTGTGATCAATATTTCATTGAACGTTTGTGTAAACACCCGTCTGGCCTGATTTGGTCATGTTCGCTAATCTCTGTGTGAGACTATTACTTGATATTGTCGTATTAATAAACAGTCCGTCCAGAAGGACACTGTCAAGTAAACTGTGAGTCAGCAGACTGTGGAATTGCTCTGCTAACTAACGGTTTTGATAGTCAAACTGAATTGTGAACAAACAGCATAGATTTATAAGACTTTCTGTGCTGATATTTAATGGTGGAAAACGTTCAGATGTTACTACTTCCTTTATTATTTTTTCAAAATAAATGCACCGAAAACAGTTTTCGATACATTGTGACGAAATGCAAATGGAGTTAGTTGTTTTTTAATATGTCCTCAGGAGTGATTAGTAAATCGATTGATAAATCTACACTGGATTTTGGGCAAACATTATGCAAAAGTAAACGTTTACTTGAGTTTCAAACAATTGCAAAGATGTCAAAATAGTTCTGGCAAAGTCACTATTGCTTGCCTAAATGCTTTATTGTATTTTATTTAAAAAACGCTTTCCTCCAGACTGTTAGCTAAACAATTATTCCAGATTTGATTAATAATGTAGAATACTGTTTTTACTCACTGTCTCATCATTAAACATTATTTTCATGCAGATCTTATGCCTAATATTGAAAACGTCATAAATAAGCATGGTCGTGCGCGAATATTTTGTTGCGGAAGTGGTGACTATGAGTTTTAAACAAAGACAAAGTCTACTTGCTTCTCCTTGCATCTTGATCTTTTCAAATATTGCACTACTTCGTTTATTCACGAAATCAATGTTATGATCAGATCTGTTTGGCTGGTTAATCAAGGCCAGAAATAAGTGTAATATTGTAACGTGCAGTCGAAACCAACCGGCACGCACAGGTTGAATTTGGATTAGGCTAGGAAACATGCTGCTATTTTGTTGACGCCGTTTTGTTTTTCGTTTGTGTATGTCGTGTTCATAATTTACTGAGTCTTCGGCTCACGCATGTCTGTGTTGTTTCTTTTTACAGGACTGTAGTTGAAACCCCTAATTCGAAAGAACGCCGTTCCCCGATTTCTCCACGTTGCCCCAAAGTTGGTCCGCAAGTATAACGGACAATCAGAGTAAAGATGACCCGTTTGTCTGTTACAAAATGTATGTGTGATGTTGATTAGTTCAACGTGCGCCATTCCTGCGAAACAACGGACTTGTATTCTATACTGCGGTCTAAGAATAGTGTTTGGATGGATAAACCGTATAACGCAATCTGACACCCTCGCTGTGATTCCCTACTGAAATATTTGCGCAATAATTAGAGGGCAATTTTGGTATTGTTAATGGCGGAGTTGTGTATGACAATCTATAAATAGAATGCCCAATTTTCCGCATCGACGTTCTCAATACATTAAATCACCAGACGTTGTATTGAAAGCAAAATATATAATAGATCACAATGCAAGTAGATATTTTACCACGTATGAGGTTTTTTGTTGTGAAAAATAAATGCAGTCAAACCAGTAATTTTATTAGACCCGATCTATTTTGCCCAATATTTCAAGCAAAATAGAACGGGCTAGTTTACCTAGTCACCGTTTTTAGGGCTGACTCATCGGTAAATCACGGAATTTATCATGTCATATTTTACTGCTGGCAATAAAATTCAATTTTAACACCGATATTTGTTTGGGTGGGCCATGAGTAGTGCTTACAGTACCTCACATAAAATGGTGTATATATAGGTAGACCTATCACAGTTTATGTCGGGTACGATCCAAAATGTAAATATCCCACTTATATTTTACCGTAAACTGAATACAAATTTAACCTGCCATCTTAATTTTTCTTTGTAGCCTTAATGGTCCGGATAATGAACTAGAATTCCAGTTTTGTTCATGTGCCTTTCCGGAAGTCAACTTTGGTTAATTTACATGATAAACTGATGATGCATTCCACCGGTTAACAGTCGTGCATGTATATGTTGACAGTCAGCAAAGGGAGAGGACTAAGATGGCGAGAGAATGATATGTAGTTCAGTGCTCTCAGAAATGAACGTGAATCACTGGATCTAGCAGTAGAAAATTCGGTTTACTTGCAACCTAGATGATGTTTATACTGACAGCAGGAAGGGGTGCAAATAACGATGAGTGGCTGAAGTTATATCTGCTTCGATCATCAAGCATTCCACCCAGGTCGGACACAGTAAAAGTAGTTTAACTGTTGCATGCAATCGGGCGAAACTGCTTAAGTTTATTTGGGTTTTATTAGTTAATCCTCACAAGCGGTTTTTGTTCAAAAGGACTGGACTGTCACATTACACATGCCCTAGTTATCCCAACGAAGGTCAAGGGAACATTGGGAACAACTCGATACCGGCGAGATAAAGGGTGTAACTTCTCTACCGGGAAGCGCTTGAATTCACCGATGACCTAAGTGAAAGGTACTCTTCTACCTTATCTCTTACCTTTTGGCATTCATTTATGTGTATATCATTTAGCGTTTGTAGTTTTGAAAAGGGGATTGTCTGCAAAATGAGTCAACTGCAACCGTTACGGCAAAAGTTTCTCCATTATCAACTATACTGCATTCGGGCCTAGTTTGGAACGCACACATCAATCAAGACTACTACAACACATAACGCAATGCTCCTGTAAGTCAAAACAGAATAAATATTCCCTTCTAAAACTTGACCTCATCCGCAATTGCTCAAATACTGCCAGTTGATAGAAATGTTTTTTTCATTGCTCAGTTATGTGTTGACATTTTATCGATAATCATTCTGATTTTATCAAACTGATCGATTATGTGTCATCATTTGCTAACCAAAGTCTGCCAAATTATGTGGCGGTCAATTTTATATTGCACGAGGAAAAGGTTGTAGCAAGTCTGCTTCCTCAAAATGCCTTGTCTGACATAATGTCTTTCCTTTAGTAGCGACCAATCAAAAAGACCTAGCTTTTTTCACTTCCTGTTTCCAAACACTCCGCTTTACATAATGGGAAAACAGTAACATATAAAATACTGTTTATATCCGACGGATACGCTCAGATTTCAATAAGGTTCTCAGTGTTTAGCCACACTGTTCATCACAGATGGTAGTCTTGAGTGAATATATGTATCTGCGTTACTTTTGTGTCTGCGGTTTTATTTGATGTTTCGGGTCTTATAACAGTGAATTTTTCCGAAAAATACCAGAACATTCGAATAAAGAAGACAGTAGGCTGATATTGCACGATTTATGTCCGAACAAATTTTGCTGCATCTTTATGAGTACATACCGCAGACTATTTATATATCAGTGAGAAAACGAACAACATACCAGAAAAAGTCATTTGTCAGAATGCACAATCATTGTCAATACCAAGGTAGTGACAACCCTACAAACACCACCTTTGCTTAAAAAAACTGCTTGTTACAATTATTTACCTCACTAGTACCGTCTTATTAATGAATATGCAGCAACCACATGACAAAACGCAAAACCATTTTTTCGGTAAAGTTGACATAAATTACTGATGAGTAGTCGGGGATTTGATTAATTTCAAGTTGAACATCACCCACAATTGATCGCAGCTGTCGCATTCCCATAGACTTTCCAGTCGGCCCCCTTCGAAAAGAAGCACTAGACTCGAGTTTCGCTCTCATTAGAGCTCGTCAGTAGTGCATATCATCGCCACTGCCGGGACTTGAACCGAGCTCTAATGAGAGCGAAACTCGAGTCTAGTGCTTCTTTTCGAAGGGGGCCGACTGGAAAGTCTATGGGAATGCGACAGCTGCGATCAATTGTGGGTGATGTTCAACTTGAAATTGACATAAATTATATGCAAGTTTTCACTTCTAGACTAGAAAGCCACGCCGAACAAAGTATTCTTGAGATAAGCCAATCTTTTCCACCAGTATATTTATCCTAGATAAGTTAACGATCAAACTGGTTTGTAGAATCAAGTGCAGTTTAAATGATCAATATGGATGACTAGTATTTAAAATAACCAAGTTAGACTGTTAATATTGTCTGTCGTTATGTCCGGTAACTGGCTGACTACGCACACACAAACACCCAGACACCACATGCCTACATAGACAGGTTACAATGCATGTCTGTACATCATGACTTCGTGGAACAGACAGCTTACACGACCCGGTTGTTTGACCTTTGATTCGTCAGTCAATCATCATTCCATACACACGACCTATAGAAGTAGTGTTTGTGTGTGTGCGAAGATTGTTTGTTTGATACTCCATTAAATGTGGTTAGTAGTTACTGAAGCTTTAGAAAATGAATAAGGCCGAACAATAAAACTTTTCAAAATTTACTATATGTCAAATGCTGTACGCTTATAAGCAGTTTTTATTCGAAACGTTTAGAGAAGTGGCCAGTTCAACAAGTTGCAACGTTGTTTTGTTAATGAATAATCGTGAAACAAACTGTTAACATTTTTAATTTATAATTTTCTATATAAAATCGGTTGGAAACCGGAAACGCACATTTACGTCACACTTTTTTGATGAGAAAGTAGGTGAAATTCCCGATGTGGTCTTCTCTAATTTATGAGATGATTCCTCAAGGGATTTCACATTATTGTTTTCTAGCAATAAACCTTATAGACAATATTCCCAGCAGTGAGCTCTTCCACAACAACGACTCCAGTAGATCACGGAGTTATTTTGACACTATTAATGCGGCTTGTTAGAAAGAGAGCTTCAACTTGTCCAACCAAGAGAATTTGGTTCAAATTCAAGCAGTGTTGTATTGACTGATACTGTCAGCTGCTCGGTTGAATTGTCGTAGTCGAACACGGCAAAAGAGGACACTTTTTAACATACGCAATTATTGAAGCGATGGATGCATTAACGTTTGTGGCCATTAAACGGAACACCGGGAAATGAAAGTAAACACAGCGTGAAGCTATTGCAATTTCTCCGGAATATAATGACCGAAAAGAAGAAATGTTGATTACACCGGGGCTCATTAATTTGTATTGGTCAAGAACAAGTTACTGAACAGACTAAATAAATGCAGGCGTACCTCGTTAGTCTATTCACTAACTCGTTCTTGACCATTACACCTTCATTAATACACGTTTCCGCAAAATTATTGGTTCAGTTTTGTGAAACTTAATTGTTTCCACCTATTGATTTTTTTCTTCCTCGTTTTAAACTTATATCTGTGCATTACTGTGCAACCCCGTAATCATTACCGACACCAACGGTAGTTCAAGCAATTCCATCTTGCAAGGCGGTTCAATACTTTGTAGAACTGACAGGCTGATTGAGAAACTAAATGCCCACGTTTCAAGTTAAACAGCATTATCAATAAGAAGCTGTTCGAATTTTGAAAGAGCTCGATATGAACGGTAGTAATTGCACCTTTTTGTAAATTTCGCATTGTTATGCATTATTTCTTATTAAAGTTAGACGGCAATATTACACAACAGTGCCTATTTGAGTAACCAACCTCAACACTGATTGAGTGGTATTCTGGTAGCATTCTGAGCCAGGCAAAATGACTAAATATATTTGACCATGCCAACAAAGAAAACTTATTTTCGGCAGATGCAGGTTTCCAGTCGAAGTCTCAAAATCTGCAGTGCATGCTAAATGCAGTATTCTTATGCCGCAACGGAAAATAATCCAAATTCATCGACGGATGTGTAACTCAGCCAATCGGTAACGATATTCTTATGGCGTTCCATCGATTTTTGACAGGAAAGCTAGTTTGTTTAGTACTCCACTTTCCCAAATCATCAGATTACAGAAGTAAATCAGTTAAATTGGTCGAACACTGGATGGCATTTATCCCTGGTTGGCGGTTTCTATATAGACTTACATTGTCATGATGTTACCTGAGGATTCTCAGTCAAACATTATCGCTGGCTTCCGATACATAGTTGGAACCCATCAATCCGCAAATACGCACCTTATATTCAGAAGTATTCCGGAAAACACAATGGGTTTGGTGCTAGATTGTCTCATCTATTGAATGTTGAACGATCTTGCGAAAAACCAGTATAAGAATTTTGTTTGCGTGAGCATACATAAAACGTATCCAGTAACCTCCTTTTGGAGAGTTCACGATTTATATTTCACCGTAAGTCGTAATTACAGTGATTTTCTAAATAAACGACAGTGTTGATTACTGATATGTAATGGGACATTCCATTGTTAAAAAGTGAGTTTTACTTAATCCTACTCGAAGCTCCCCTATTCACAAAAAATTCTCCGTTCACCTTTTTTCAAGTGGTTCCATTTATTTCAGTATGCTCCTGCGATGCAATTGCGAGTGACAGCTGGTATGCCAACTTCAAGCTGAACAATTCTGAGTCAACAGCATTGTTTCAGTTACCACACAGTAAGCATGAAGAGCTTATAATCAGTATACGTTCATCCGATCTCGTGAATTAGTAAAATTAGGGATACTTTTCTGCTACAGATGTATGCACAGTGCTTTTTGCATACATTTATAGAGGTTAGCTTTGACGGTGTTTATTCTAAATTAAAACATTCCCTTAATCACATTTCACTCGTTACAACATTGCTCAATAAGACTGATGTTTAGTAACCTAAGATAAATCATTAAAGCGGTCACAGTTCATCCTTGCAACAAGAAAAGTGGACAAGAGCGTTGCCAATGAAATCTGAATATTTTAGTAAATCAATTTCAAAACGACTGACTTGAGGCTGACTGTGTGGTTGTGGTCAGAAGTACCCTCTGGTGCGCTGACATGAGTAAAACTCCACACCGTGACAGGAATATGCACTATTGATGGATTGTGTGCATTCAAATCGAATACCAATTCTGAAGTGAGGTTAGTTGAACCATCTGCTTGAAGACGGTTATTTTGATCAATTATAAGTGACGTTAAAATTGCTGTAACCAAAACTATTGAAGTAACCGTAGATATTTACATTCAGTTACATTATCATGTTATTCAGCCGGGGTGGTTGCATTGTATAATTTTGAAACACGAAGTTAATTCCTGTGGACAGTGAGTCACATGCATTTACGCAAGTATCTGAATGTAAAAACGTTATACCAAAGGTTATTTCCAACAACTATTCCAGCTGATAACGTGTTTCCGAAGTGCATGGGCGAAAGGCCATGCATTTTTGAAGACTACACAAAATATATAAAGTTCAACGAAATCGTTTCCGCATGCATTGAATGCGTTATTTTCACCCCAAAGAGCTACGGATAAAAATACAAAAATTGTACGACTTTTCAACAACCAGCGGTGTGTTCAGTGAGCACTTACTAGCAGTTATTCCAATGGATTTGGACAATATTATGCCATTGACACCAACATGCTAACTGAGGATAGAAACTATGGAAAAACGCTTAACTTATTGGATTTTAACAAATATATCGCGTTGAGAAATAAGTAATCATTTGAACAATTTTCATTGTTTAACAGCCGAAGGTTGATTGCAACATTCAGTTCACCAACCTCTAGACGATTTTTACAAAACAATCCTCTCATCGAAGTATTAGTTAGGTAGACTTAAATTATTGTAATCTTCATCGCACACAACCAGATGGAGTTGTGTTTACCATTCTCAAAAATGAAAATGAAGTCTGCATCTTATCTTCTGACTATTTGTCATTTGGTTACATCTACTGTTCCGCTTGTTCATGCGAAACAGGCGAAAGCAAATACGCTTGCAGCCGACTTATGTCAAAGCACCCTCTGTGGTTTGAATTTTCGAAAATTTCAAACCATTCCCCAAGTGTAATTTAACGAGAGAAAAAGGCACCAAATTTAGTACGAATGAAAGCATTAAGCCTCAAATGATCTGCACACTACCAGACTGTGTTTGCTCAAAAAATATTCGCTAAATAATAATTGTGTGCCACATTAATTAACAACATTTCATCGTATCTAAATTGAATGTTTTTCAGCTAAGATGTCGCTTGATGTTCAGATTGATATAATCGCCATTAGACATACTGGGGATAATCCCGACGGTAGCACAAAAAAGGACTCATAAAACTGGTGTAACTGCGTTATTTTTCATATCT
>JTDE01000169.1:183129-214056 GCA_014338405.1 Paragonimus skrjabini miyazakii | reverse complement strand
ACTCATCCGGTAGCCCACGCCGTTCTCCATCCGCTCACGGTGGGTTTTTGAACGCACCTCCCCCCTGTGTTGGGGTATTCCGCCGAGAGCTGGAATGCTCGCGCTTCCTGCCTAACAATCCCCCACAGTAACAACCGCGGTAAACGAAGCAGTTTTAAACCCAAGTAGAAATGGCGGTACTTGCAATAGCCGGTGTGTATTATATCTTCAGTGTTTTAAAGAACCATCTTACAAGATAGTAAACTTTCCGTGAATATGCACACATCCCATTGTCCAGCAAATATTGCTACTGATGAGTATCACATGAAAAATGTTCGGCCAAATCTAGTGTCTATTGTCTAGAACGGACATTACTGTAAAGACGATACGATAAAGAGTTGGGAATCTTTTGTTTCCTGTAAACTAATTGTAATTACTACTTCCTGTAAAAAGACAAAAATGAGGATAATCCGGTAGAATATATTTTTCAAATACTACTTCTTGCGAGTGAGCGTGGTAAAATGCAAAGTATTTACTGAGAAACAGCCTGATTGACAAAACGTTCGATATGATAATTTAGAAGAGATCAAACTGCAAAAACTCTAGACCCTGACAGTTACATGAACAAATGTTTTGAAACTGTGAAGATGTGTAATTCGTTTAACTTCTTTTAACTACACTGGAATATGCAGCGGTAAGACAGTCAGATCTAACCGTTTTTTAAATTCGCCATTAAATAGTCGCCGTTTTTATGCAATACTTCATATGCTAAGCTCTATCTTTTTTTACTCTAAAGTACAGCCAATCGGATTGATATGCTCAAGATAGTTGATGTTTTGACTAAGAAGCTGGGTTTATGCTAAAATAATCGTGGTCCGGAAGGCAATCAGGAATGGTTTATCAGTAGTAGCATGCAAAAGAAAGAATCACGTGGGCACTGTTGTAAAGGATACCATCTAGTTAACATTGCGATCCGGAAGGGGTGCAGCGAAGTAAATCATATCATGTCAAATAACCAACCTCATCAACAGTCTGCAGTTATTTTTAGACTGATTTAGCAGTTCAGTGTTTGTGAATCACACTAGTGAAAGAACGTACTAAAGAATTAGTGTAAACGTGGATTTAATATAAAATCGAGTGCTTGTCAACACACTGACATAGTGATATTTTTTTTCATCATTCAACGACTTCCTGCTACTCTGTCGCAAAACCTCAAATACTGCATCTTATAAATCGTCAGTGTAGTCGGAATTCGACCATTTCACCCAGATTTGTGTATCCAGATTGTTTAATTTTTACTGTAAGTTATGCCTGTCTCGGTGTCCCAGCACACCCCGCACTGACTACTGAAGATTGACTTCATTTAAGTTCCCAACCATTTATCTAATCACCTTGGTCGTTCCTTAGTGATTAACAATTAGCAAATCACCTCTTATTTATACATACGTCTACCAAACAATGGGAAGCATTTATGGATTTCTCTGTATACAATGGCTGAGTGAATTGCAGATGAACTTCAAAAGTTATCTATAGGATTTAAGAAGTAGCTCTGGAAGCAGGAAACTATACACATTACAATTAGTCAACTGACTGGTAGATCAAACATATCGGATGTGAATTGTTGATAGATGTACATGATTGTCCCACAACAGTGCTCATTCAAATAGGGGGTGTGACTGTTTGGAAACATTGGTAATCCAACACAATTTAAATAATCGTTTCAGAACTAACTTTCAAGAAAAATTTTTTTTATGTGATAAAAGAAGCAAATAACTGGTGAAAATATTGGAATGTTTAGTAGTAGTAGTTTTCAAATAATTCATGGTTTTTTGTGGCATTTTCCTTTGAAGCTACAAAGAAAAATTGTTAGGAAATAAAATCAAAATGTCAACATGTATGAGGCGAAGATCAACATATCGTTAACAGCTGTGCAATGTTGGAAGTATACTTCCTCTCAATCACACACGATAAGGCAATAGATTGTAGAGAGTACTCCGATAGATCAACCCGTTGTGCCCCATATCTCAAAATGTCCAGCGAATTTCGCGTTAGATATTTTGCGTAAAGTCGGCCCAATCAACGTCATCAAGAGATGTTTAATTGCGTAAACGAATGCGCCGCATTTTTTTGCCTAAACCGTGTCACTTAGTTGAACACAACCTAGCATGTCTACATGAATCTGGCTGTCTGCTCAAATTATGAAATTTGCTCAATGTCCAGGCCATCTGACTCAATTTGCGAGCGCATTCTGTATCGCAGATGACAAATTTCAAACTATTATAAAAATTTCAAAAATCCAGTTAGATCATCTTTTGATATTGTTGCTGGTCTGCCCGAAGGGATCGTGATTAACAAATATATTTGCCGTGCGAAGTTTGAAAAGACATCTGCTATTTCTAAATCATTGTATGTCCACTGGAAGTATGTTCACCCAAAAACCACTTTGTTATCAGCGGTATTTTTCACAAAGAAATGAAACGACAAATATATTGATGGAGATGTGACTGTTGCTGCTCTGTTTCACTTTCTTTAAGTTATTGTTTTCCTAAAGGATTTTTCGTTTTTTGGACTTAATTATTAAGAGTTGCGTTCATATACGTTTATTATGCATTTGTGCTTTATTGTCTCGCTCAATATTACTCGACAAATATTCTTCAACTCCATCTCCTTGGCTTGGAGGTTTCAGTGTCGTAACTACCGATATGGTTCCAACTCATAACGTCTGTTCAATTAACAGAAATGAAATTGGCATGGGTCATTGTTGAGTTTCTTCTCAGTTGTTTTACGTCACTTCAATTTTGTCATTCGTGTGATTATCGTAAGCTTAACGGGAAAAATATTTTAATGACACAAGCACCCAGAAACAATATCAGTGAATGACGCACTATAAACAGTTGCGTTTGCTGTTCGTAGTTCAGTCATTGTGAACCAATTTTACAATGATGAAAGCATTATCAGTCGACCGCTTTCAAAATGTGATCCCCATCAGAATTGACTATCTTGATCCTCGCAAATGTACATTTGGGTCACTTACTAAATTTGAGTGGAGGCCATTTGCACACGGTTCACATTTTACGTTATACTCACCAAGAATTTTCACTCATCTCAAACGTTTCGCATTGTAACATGTAAGCCGACTGCTTTTACTCGTGTTGTCCGCTACACATACAGACCAACTTTGGGGCAATGTGGAGACACCAGGGGACAGCATTCTTCCGAATTAGGGGGTTCCAGCACCAATCCTGTGAAAGGAAACAACAATAACAAGCATGAGCCAAAGGCCCAGTAAACAATGAACACGACTTACACAAACGAAAACAAAAACGGCGTCGACAACACAGCAGCACGCCCCAATACACAATTCAAATTCAGCCTGTTTACGCTTGCTGGTTTCGACCGCACGTTATAACATAAACAAAACTACCAGCCTTTCTTACAGTTGAGAATAATTATCTGATTTCCGAATATTTTGCACTTCTCAAATGTGTACATTCACTTCCTCCTTCTGGATGTTTTGGTTTCATTTTAAATATGCCAGTGCAAGTGCGCTGTGATACACGTTGCATTTGTTTGTTCATTAACTCATCCGTAATTTGTAAATATACAGAGATAATATTTTGAACTTACGAATTAACTCATTAAATTTTAACTGTGATTTTCAATATGACAGTCACTTTAGCTCAGTTACACGAACACAGACGAGTCTAGCTTAGGATCTAACATGAAAATTCGACAAAAGCTTTATTATGAATATTACCGTCCAATAGACAACATGTACACTGGAATAACGTATAAGAACAAATAGAGCCCAAGCTGCGAATATTATACATTATGAATTGAAGCGTTTTGTTGTTACGTTTTTCTTTTAGTTCATTCGAACGTCAAGAGCCTGAAACTAACATGGATCAAATCTGACAATGTTTTCGTTTGCTTGAATTGATGATTGAACGTCCAATTTAAGAAACTACGCGAACTGAATGCATTGTATATTCCAACAATTCAAAGTTAGCGTGACAATGAGGGTAACCGTTGTTGTCAACTTAACAAACCGCGGCAGGTAACTGGCATATAAACGAAGGCTTTCTCGAAAAACCAAGATTTTGTAGCAACTCCATACGAACATGGTACTGCTGAAAATAGTCTGCACAATTCTTGACAACTTTAATGTGTGGAAATAAATGTGGGTCAATTGAGTTGACTGGCCATCAAATTGCCTGACTGAACAAAGAGGCACGATGATTTTAGAGTAAATATTAGTGTCCGCCATGAAAACTTGTTGATTTCTGTATATGCAACAATGCAAAGTTTCAGGGATAAACAGTTCAAAACGTATTTGGTAATTGCCGGCGGGAAATAACGTTCAGAAGAGTGATAAAACCACCTTGTGCTTTAAACTAATATCCCTTCGTTTACGCAAAATTATGCTGAAACTTTCACGCGTGAATATTCTCAGGCAAGCCGCGTTCAAATTAGTACGTACAGATATGTTTGGAAAAATGGATGTTCCAAAAATGCACACAAATCGATTCGCATTCCAGCAAACTACACACCTACTGTGTTTCGTACATTTCGAAGAACCCAAAATTTAGTATCGATTTTCAATCATTTCTATTTATCAAACAAAAGTGAAAGTAACACAATCAGTGAGGGAATCATTTAATTTTGATTGTGGAAACAACATTTTTCGTTTACACCGAGCTATCCGCTTACCACTGGCAAACACAGCGAACTGAATTCCCGCAGTTAAATTTGTTGAATTGCTGTATTTGTCCATCTGTTTATTTTCATATTCCTTATAAAATGTATAAAACAAACGCTTACTCGTTATTGTCACAGTAGTTAACGTAGTAAATATCGTCTACCGAGATACCCAGTCGACGGAAAATCAGAACAATAGCCTGAGCAACAACAACAGTATTTACGATTGCTATTAAGCGACAGACGTTTTCGAGTCTTGATAAGCCGACTTGTTGTTGTGTTGTTCCACGACTTTGCATCCAGCAACTCGATTGTTTAAACAGATACACGTTCAGCAGCAACTGATCGCTTTCTACGTTTGTTTGGCGGTAGTTTGAACATAATTACCTGTGCCATCATTGATCGGCTGAACCCTGTCTAATGAAGAAACAGCTGCAGTCCAATTCCATTACGGTATGCAAGGTTGTATGTCATTCAGAGTAAATCTACGTGAACGTGCTATGTATGTGGATTTACTTTACGCAAAGCTTCGGAATTTACTGTTGATATAGTAAAATGTTCTGGCAATTTGTTCTGCAGATTTATTGTTTCCGTATAAATCAGACTGCAATGCCCTTAAGACTCTTCTGAACTGACACCGTCAAGGGATGTGACGTCTTCGACTGCAGAGAGATGTGCACTGTCCAATCTGGGGAGCCACATCAGAGTTAAACTCAGTTAATCATACACGAATTTGCCACGCGTAGTTCATCAAGTGATCCAATAGGAGTGACTGTACAGGCAGAAATTCTCAAACATCTGCCGTTGGAATCCGTCAACGTTATTGCTCAGAAATTGATGCGGCCATGATGCGACCTCTACTATCCCGACAACTCTCGCAATATACCCAGATAATATGAAAACGAATAGAACGAAGAAATATATTCTCAAATGAAAGATGCCTAGCTTCTACGATTCTGATCAAAGGTGGTCAGAATTTGCTGAAGAGAATATCATGATAGTAACGTCTAGGACTTACAAAATAAATTTACTTCAAAGCAAACATCCATTAGGGATGGAAAGTTTTGAACTAGGATGGATAGTAGATAAACCAAAATGAAATCGTAGGTTATTGATTAAAGGATCACCTAAAACACGTCTAATGTGAATAAAGATATTTGGTGGAAATTAGTAAAGAAGCAAATCGATTTAAAGAAGCTATCGCTGATTTAGGCTGTTTATCTTTATATGCTTTGTTCATTATATATGAAAAGCGTTCGCATATCTTGTTATATTGTGAAAATGTGACTGGGTATTTGTATAAGAAAACAAAATGTGCATGATATTTCTCCAGGAATAAAAGTCAAACAAGCTTGAAATGAAAATTACATTTTTGGCAACTGTAGTGTTTTCGAAACGAGTTTTAATGTATAGTCTGCAGCACACTGAGCAAATTCAGCTAGTATTCATTTGAGTCAGTTTTGCTAGACTTTCCGTTATGAACAGATTGGTGTGAACTAAGTTGCAGAGTAAATCATTTTGCACGACATATTGCAATCGAGATTTCATTATGCAGTTAGCAAGGCGTAAAATTAGATAGGTTTTCTGGTCAAATTGAGAGAAGTGAATGTACTCTTGGATTTGTATTTGAAAACTGTGGATTTTGTGAAGATCGATCATCCCATATCTATCATATGTTATTGGGGTCACAAAAGCCATAAAATCCGTTGCTGGTTTTTATAAATTAACTATTTCGGGTGTTCGCATCTGATATGATTAGAAGAACTACGAGACGTATAGTTAGTAGAGACGCGATGGACAAATGTTTAAATACTATGATATTTGAGAGTTCAGTCACACCTGAACTCTTTGTATCATAAACAGGAATAAGCCAATTCAAATCGGACAACAATGTGTTTTAAAAGAAATCAACAACTCTTGCAAAAATGGTATTGACTATTGCTGACAGATTACGGAAAACCTGCATGCATCAAACTTGTGCCGAATTATTATACTTGTGTTGTGTCGGTGGATCTGAATCATGTTTGCATTAGTAAATGAAGCCATACTCAACTAATTGTGGAACATTAAATAAAAGTTGCTATGCGGTGAACAAATTCAACGGTAGTAAACAATGTAATTTACTTAATTACATCATTCATGTATGGCAAGCAACAAACAATACTCAATTTCTATGTTTGAGTTCATTTAATGAAGGTTTTAAAACGCCACAGATGTCTGAGCCGTTTATCATCAGGTGAACCATATGAAGTTTGTAGCTCATAAGCCTTGATTAAAATGATCAATGTTTCTTGAGAAGTTGCCAAGTGTTAAGATCGGATGAAAACGTTGTTTTCAAAGTGTTACTAATTTTACAGCGAAATACACGCCTAATGTGTTCGTGTATATTGAAGAACACAAAGTTTAGGAGCGATTTTGAATCACTTCTATTTATCAGACAAAAGCGGAGCTCACACAATCATTAGGGTGATCAAGTAATTTTGATTGTGAAAACAACATTTTTGATCTACACCAATAGGTCTACATACTTGGTTTTGTTGAATAATTTCAGATTCTTAATACAGCTTTCAAATACACTTTCACTTGTGAAATGAGCTGAATCGTTAAGTTTCGTTTGTTAAGTCAAAATTACTCAAAACCTAATTTGGCTGTGAAATACTTTTTTTGGAATTGTCATGATAGCCACAGGCTTTTTCTCCTTGTGCCGGAATGTCTGTAATAATACTGATTTCGGTATGTTTTGTTGAATACTTTAGTGAACAATTCCACGATATGTATATTATTAAATACTTGAAGGCTGCTAGCTTGTATAATGGTTGACATCAGCTCGTATTAGCGAGGAGACTAGCATTACTTTCAGTTTCTTGTGAGATATCTAGTTTTGATGTAATTTTTAAATTGTCTCAAGAACTTTCCAACCCGAGAGTAATCACTTTTGCACGTAGTGAATGATGGAAGTAGGTAGACGTTTCGAAAAAACCTGAAAATATAACAGAAATCAGCATGAAATATAGTGATTTTGTGTAGAAAAGAGATCACTGAAAGAATAAAATCACCTCATCGGGTTGTAAAATTTTCATCTCACATCAGGAGGATTTTGTAGAAATCTTCAATAAATCACCAAAAGCAAAATACATTTTTGTTTTTCACTGATTCATGAAATGTAGACTGGTTGTCTGTCAAAACTGACTGCCGGTTCGGAATTCACATATTCATGTTGATCAGTCCTATTGGAAACGAAAATAAGTTCTTCTGCTCTGTCCTTGATAGATTTCGTCAGTTATGCCATTCTGCATAAGAAGTCATTGTCAACTGTCCCCATTTCGCAAGTTTAATAAATATTGGTCACTCCGCGTAGAAGTACATGTCTGATACAATTTTGCTCGTAATGTTTTGTAGACAGGGAAGTTATAGGAGTTCCCCATAACCGTGTATTAAGGTACATCAGCTAGTTTACAGCAGCTGTATTCATACAAATTCTGTATGCAGAGGTTTCTATTTTGTGAACTTTTTTCCAGCCTACGTGATTTCTCGTTGCTGGACTGAGCTCATACTTAAACGTATATTCTAATCCATGACACTGTGAGTTGATGGTAGTTTGAACTCTATACACACACATTACACTGATGAAATTAGATACCATTTACTTAACGGGAAGTTCATTGTTTCTTGAATGGGGAGAATAGTGATCTGATTTACTCTACATGCTGCAGCAGGAGAAGTCGCTATAATAAGTGGTAGCCCAATTATAAATTTACAACATCCTGAGTTGCAAATCGCAATGTAACTACCAACTTGTCACAAGAAGGATCGAGTATTTTATAAAACAAAGTAACCATGTGACAATTTAACGGCGAGATAGGACAAGCTAAATTTGCATTAGTCAAAGTTTACGGACAACGAGCTTTAGTTTTTGACACATTTTGGTTTTGGTGTATAGGTACAACACGCTCAATAAGCGTGTTATTTTCATCCACACTTCGTCTATATCCTGGAACGCATAGCCAGGTTTGCTCACGTAAACTACCAAAATATCGCTTTAATTTGAATAGGTCATAATCCAGTAACAGTGTTGTTAAACAAAATTTCAATATGTGCTTATGTTTACATTGAGACACAGCTGAACCAAATGTACTCTTAAAATCTGTCACAGACAAACGTGTTTCCCAAAATCAAGCTATTACGAATAAGCCCAGAGTTAAATTTTATAGGCTGAGAATTTTTAGACAATACAGCTAAACTTCTTCAGATATTTGAAACTGTTCCAAGGGTGAACTAGTTCACGGGAATAAATGAGGATTATCAAAAGACGCTAGCTTACATGGCTAGTTGATTCATGAAATGTAATTTTGAATCAGTAATATTTAGCTTACACCAAATAGTTTACAATTGACTTCGAAACAGAATCAACACCAACGTGCTGAAATACTGTCTACACTGTAATGGTTATCAAACCGCACATGAGGTCTACAGATGTCCCTTTCTGATTCTATTATTAACTCGCCTAACTCTAGTATATGGAAACCAATAATCGTTTCTGCGAAGTGAATGCCCGGGAATATTTTTTATGCACTTTTTTCCAAGTTTGTTATCGGAGCCAGGTCTGAGTTTTGTTACAAATTCGTGTTTTTACGAAGTTAGTTATTTCATAAACAATCTATTGTAAGATGATTAGACTTCGACTGGATTCGAAATAGCAACAGATGCTACAGTGACAAAAAAGGTAAACATGCTAACAACTATGAAAAGAAGTATTGCTTAAAGTCCATCAAACTCACCAAAATGTTGATTTACAACGAAAACTGGATGAAGCGAACCAGCTTGTTTTAAAGCATTTGTAAATAGAATAGATATATAGCATCTTTCTAATAACCTTCATTATCTGAATGCGCCAGCCTACCTTCAGGAAACGAACATTATGTCCTGATAAAAATATTTTGTAAATATTCTGCAAAACCAAACGGCTAAGTTTAAGTAACATGAAATCTCTCGCATCATTTGGTAGCCGGAGGATGTTTGAGGATTAAACAGTTAGCTTTGCAATCGAACCACAAACACATCAACTGCATCCAAAATTAAATACTTCACAGCCAACTTCTGACTGCCCTCGGTTTGATAAATCGACAGATGCAATCGGGTTCCGAGAAGGATGTGATTTATGTTAACCAGGTGTGAATTTCCTACTGGTTGGTTATAAACTCTAATTTTCCCCCCACTTCTATTTATTTAAACAACTTTGAGGAAAAATGAAATGTCACATTATACATTATCTCTGAATTGGTCATCTTCACCCAAATGTCTAATAAAAATATTTCTGGCATTAAATGTCATATCCGGAACCCCATTGTGATCAACAAATGTTACTATTCAACCTTGGTATGGATTCTTTAATTTAAAATCTGAATTGCTGGAATAACTTTAGAAATTCAATTAATTATGAACTGCGTAACCTTGGGCGTAATTGAGGTTTTGCCATTTGATTAGAATAGGAAAAGTCGTGCACTGTTGTAAATGTTCCGTAACTACCTCTGGTGTTTTACTAAACTAATTTCTTAATTGACGTTTCCCTTGCAGATTTTGTAGGCAAATTTGATAGCAGGAGTGCCCGACGCAGCTTCGCATATTACTTCACCCTTTCACTTTCTTTTGTGAAATGCACCTATACAGTAACCTATGGTAACGTGAAGCAAAATCAAAAATATGTCGGCAGTAAAATCTATTTTGTTAAGGTGAATTTGCGAAATCAATTTTCTCCAGGGCCGTCAGTTCATGGTTTTGAACAGAACGTTAGCAGTTGGTGGCAACAATTACTGCAGAACCTTTTATTCTGTAAATATTATCTACACAGTAAACAAAGAGTGAACTTCAAAATTACTGCAGAAAGTGGCTGGCGTTTTCCATTGCAGATTTCATTTCACGTCCCACTTATCGTTGCAGTCATTTATTCCAATCATTTTATCACATTTGGAAAAAATTCACTAACAATTACAGTGTCGTCCGTTTCATTTTGTGTGGCCAACCCATTTTTTAACCACATTCGGGTTTTTGTAATTACATCTCGTTGCCTTTTTAAAGAATGCTACGCGGAAAGCCCTGATGTTCATTAATGAATTGTAGTATACAATATAAGTCAAAAGAACTTCAAAAGGCGTGCTTTGAAAATAGTACAAGTATGATGACCTCTTTGAAAATCTATATGCAGTGTTTTATTTGGGATGTGAAAGCAGTTTTTTAGCTTTACCGTATCGCTACAGTAAACAAAATTACGGGCAACCTGAACATCAAGTCATTCAAGACCAATGACAAATATATCATACACAAATCGTTCAGAGTATAGTTATGAAATTGTGTTGGAACAGTAGAAATTTCGGAGCTGCAATTAGCAGCTGGCTTGTTTTATTCTCCCCTAAGTAACCTATCAGATTACCCTAGATGGATCCGTTCAATTTCGAAATTTTACTCGGTTTAAGCTGGAGTGATGTTAACGTCAACAAACCGGACGTTTGACAATTAATTCGAAAATTAGACACCCAGCAATTTCATTTTCTCCGTCAATGATTTCATTCATGTTTATCCAGCCAATTCATAATGATGTGATCAGTCCCAACTAAACGTGTGTGCCACTGAACAATTTCGCCGTATGTTACCACTAGTAATGATTTTTCCCGAGTAATTGAAATTACCTCTCTGATTTTCAAACTTGTTCTCCCAGAAAGACATATATATCAACAGCAAAACATACAGCTGTTTCAGCGTTTTTCAATGCCTTGAGGAATTTGATACTTATGTTGGTGGAAACGAACCAGTTTACATTTGTAAAAATTACCAACGTCAACTTGAAGAGCTGTTGAATTTGAAAACAACAGAAATAACGCGATCATCATACAAGGCTGATTTTAGTTTCGGTATTCGGGCATCCTGTTAAGAAGACAGACAATCGCCCCGCGTTTTGAGCCCTCTGTGTACATATTTTACTGAATACACGTGTCCCGACCGAGCTTTGAATTCCGGCCCACATGTAAATGAAACGGGTGTGTAGATCAATGGAACACTGGTTATCTGTTCTTTGCAATGAACATTCACACAAGCTCAGCACCCGAAAAGGAAACAAGATTAATATTAACACCGTTTAATAACCCCGTAGTCCACCATAATTACGTAATCATAGGTAACGTCAAGCCAAGCAACAAAATCAACTACCACACTAATTCTTTCACACACACATCAGTGCTTATCAGTTAACAAGGCAATCATGGTACTGAGGAACGAGTCTTACTGCACACAGAGAGGTGGCTTCCGTTTGGTGAGTGTTACGGTCTCCGAGAACCGGAGACTCCTTTGATTTTTGTTGCGTAACATATCCGAAGGACTTTCGCCAGATTCACTTGGAGTCGGCATGTTAACAACTGTGGAGTGATTGTGAATTGACGTAATCTGAAGTGAGACTGACATTGTGGTATCTATGGTCATCTTGCGAACACAAACTGAAATGCGTTTATTGACCTGATTGCTTAACTGCCGCGCCGTTCTGTCTATGGAAGTGTTCTGACACACACAGGAATTCATAGATTATGTAAGATTTAGCGTTAAGCAGTGGCGATATTTCCAGAGGTAGTGTTGAGATTCGGGCGGTAGTGACCAGTTGGCCTGTATAGGACGTGCGTTCCGTAGCCACAGTGAAACCGATTTTTTACTTATTAGTAATGTCATCAACCTACCAAGGCAAACTGAGGTAGATATTCAGTATGGAAATTGCTGAAACCATCGTGGCAACCAGTCTTCGTTTGCTGAATTTCTCCACAAATGCTGATTGATGGTTTCTCTGAGCAAGATTCTCAAAAGAGCACGCCTTTGACAAAGGCCTCTATCTGACAAATTCAACTTGCACGACAAAACAAAGTTCCCACTAAAACCCGCTTATATTAAATCGACAAGAAACTGTAAACCTAGAGGTACTGTCTATTCAAATGTGTTTCCGTTAGACGGATCTTAGTAAGGAGCCGCAGTTCTGACGCTTCATGAGAATATTCAAAGAGGCCAGGGTTTTATCCTGATCGTGCTCAATGGCAAAGTCAATTTTTGAGTGCAGCTCTTTCATTGTGTCCAGCATACTTGTTGCCATCTCCTTAATGTTAGCACACATTAGGATATCGTCGACACACTTGTGAGAAACGTAATAAGCTCCGCGTGAAGAAAAGATGTCATTTGTTGTCATTTTGACGGACAACTTGCGCGTTTGTTGTTTTAAAGTGAAGTTTTTTAGTAACAACCTAAACACCATTCGAGCAAATCTTGTAAAATATGAAGACTCTATATGGTTTATAAACATCTTGATGTATTTCCACTTTGTCTGCTTCTTTTGATCAACAATGGCAACATAAATCTCACACAATGGTTAGACAGTGAGTAATTATTTGGTTGCGTTGACATCTGCAATTGTGCAGAGCTGGGAAACTAACCGCAGGTTTAGACATTATGAAAAATGTTGCTAAATGACAGTTGGATGCAACAGAATTTTCTCTCCCCAAGACTGATAAGATCATTAGAAGTGAACTAGTTTTTGGAGAACGTTTACCACGTACGAAACATTACAGGTTGTGGAGCCATTATGTCATAAGTAAAAATGTTTCTTACAGATTTTTTGAAGCAAGCTCCAATATCCATATACACTACGTTTCTAAGACATTCGGAAAACTGTGAACAAAGTTTTTTATACTTCATTGCATAACGGAAAATGATAGCAATCTACAAAAATTTATCATTTCCGCTATGGAGTAAATTGGTGGCCACAAGTGAAACAACTTCTCCCAAACACAATATTATACTCAATAAACTTGAGATAATTTATACTCTGCAGTCTATTTACTACAGATTCTAGAATTCTTACGATAGGTTAATTATTTCAAAAATGAATTGGCTAGTTGTATGTGCAATTTTCTAAAATACTGTTCCAAAATATCAGCCTGATATGGTGTTCATGGTTGCACGTTCCATTTATATTATGTCGAAAATTATAACAAACAGATTGTTACAGTGCCATAAAACAAGACGTCCAGTCCTGATTGAAAAAATTGATTAAAGTAACAACCAAAACAACTACAGAACTGACCGCGATCAAAATATAATATAGATATACGGTCAATTGTATTATAACATACCATTTCGTGTGTTTTTGAGCAACTAGTACCGACTATTTTGTCCTGTGTCTTACCGTTTTTTCTTCGGCAGATCAATGAAAGCAATAACTCGGTAATTGCCAATTGTATGTTTATGAAGAAAATATTTTTATTCTGCCCCATTTATCACCAAAGAAACATTTTGTTTTTTGATAGAATATTAGCAAGCGACATTATTTGTAAATGCCACAAGTGACCTGAAAAAGCCGTTGTTTTTTCATGAGATCTCAGTGTGAGGCATGTAGGTCACTCTCTGACTCAAATCTGTGTCAGAATAAAACGCTTGAAGGTGCAACATGGTCCGTTAAAACGCGGAATAACAATGGGCTGCATGGGTAGGTGAATCTACAGAAAGAGCACCAGAAGAAGCTGTATATATAGATAATTGAACGGTTGTGTCGCTGAAGCATCGCTGAATCTTGAATTGCTGATTATTTTATCAATGCACGTGTTTGGGGACTCGTCCGCTGTTGTCGTACACGTAACGAATCGAGAGGTACGTTTTTGCTAAACACCCAGGATGGATGTATTCAGAGCGTACATTTCGCTCATAGTCTGCAAAGTGGGATATCTCTTGAGAAACGTTTAATTTGGCAACATATAGTTGTTGAATTAAAGAACAAATGTCTAGCAATTTAAGTGTACAGTCGTTGATAGCAAAACGATATAAATAAATATGTAGTATAAATTTACACTACTAAGCAGACATACAACTGCACTACCAAATCAATTTTTGCATTGGGGTTGTTCGGCTCACACAGTTTCATAATTACTCTACTAATGTTTTTGTAGAAGGATTGTTGCCAGGGCTTTTATTTCGAAACCTAAGTTTCCCGTGTAAGTGTTATTTGCACGATGCAGCTTTTATTTTATACTAACCTATTTGATAATAAAGAAAGGTCTGTGAAGCCTACAGTTTATTGAGTTCTTCATAACAGAAAAAAACTAGTTCAAATACAATTGAGCATAAACAGACAAAAATTACCGACGCATAATTCCTTACACTTGACAGACCAACTTTGTTGGCAATGATTATCGTACATTGCACGTTGTCATTCCCGTCTGCCATTTTATCCTATTGTACTTTTAAGAATGATTCCATGAAAATTCACACATATCCTATATAATCAATGCAATCGTGAATCCATCACTTTTAAATAATCTTGCTGAATTTTGATGTTCAGGTCATGTTTTGTAATACGCAATATAGCTTAAAACATTTTAGGTCAAACCTCTGTAGATAATTTGAATCCCATGTTTTCACAAATTCTCAGAATGATTAATTACTCATTTCGTTATTTGGAACCAAAGATGTTCTCATAAATACCTACTAAAATATGTCTGTAACCCACTAAAGCATTGAAATTATTTTAAGTTCAAGTGGCGAACGTAATAGTTCTACATTCATTCAAAGCATGCGCTCGTTGGTTTCGTCGTACGAATTGTAAAACCCCATTTAAAACGAACTGCCAGTCAAATGTTGGAGGATGTTTATCAGTACATTATGCTATAAAAGCTTCATGATACAAATTGCCGGTAGAACTAAACCCCAACTGACACTGTTATTCTAGTTAGTCTTCCAAAGAACGTTGTTATAATAGCGGGACGTGAATGCCTGAATTTTTCTGCCATAAGGTAGTAATCATATGTTAAAGACATGTTCTACGAACACAGTAACAGAGGGCTTGATTTGAATATGGATGTGACAATTTTCTATAAGAACTTATGAAAGCTTTATGTTATATAACTGGTAACAGATCAGAATTAAGTTTGGTGGCTATGGCTGTTTGTAAGTGGTTTACTTTCGATTGTGCAGTTGTAAGATCACTTAAGGGTGAGGCAGCAGCTCTTAGGATACGACAAACAAAAATACTATTATGGACAATCACTTTAAAAAACTGTAGTCGGTGTGCACATGTCGTTACAAACGTGAAAATTCAATCTAAACGTTATGAACAGGGTGCAATTAAACGAAATTTTGAGAAAAACGAATTTCTTTCAAAAACATTTTCAAGGTAAATGTGTTTTACTGAAAGAAATCAAAGTCAAACGCTCCCAGTTTATTTGAGGCTGGTTTCTTCCAGATGGGAATAACATACTACTTATATTGAAATAATTTGCAATGAAATGCATGCAGTACAACATGTTATCTACATTTAAAATGAATAACTGGTTCATTTTGCTGCAATCAACAAATTTACCACCACTTATGTAATTTTTTACACTCAACTCATGCTCTACTCTCCTGTAAAGTGATAGATATTATCAGTTTGCAGGTTGCAAAAGTGGGGTGCAAATCCTTCGACGATATTTGATTCAAACTGTCTTAAGGAATGCTATCAAATCCGCATATTTTAATTCGTTCGGATTTTACACGATTTCAGTTTAGAGCACTTTTGAAACTCTTTTGACAGTCAACGTTCTGAGACACATTTATCATTTACATATCTGTCAACCTACAGAAAATGGAATAACATATACTTTATTTGAGAAAATTGAATGAAAATTACGGAGCAGTTCATTTTTAAGAAAGCTAAAGCAGCGAATAGTTATCTAACTTACCTCCCAAATCGCTTTACTTTGTTGTATATCTGGTACTTACTAACAGAGTTGAAGTGTTTGCATCTACCTATGTTTATGTTCATCCGTGAAGTTTGCAATATCCATCACTGTTTTCATGCCCTAATACTCAAACCGCTGGAATTTCTTCAACACTTTGATGGGTTGTTTTAAAAAGTAATGAGTAACCATTGCGTATATATGATACTAATACTCAACCTGTAACTCCTATGATGAGCTAGGATCCCGTCAGTGGTGAGAAACGTGTCTGGTAGTCAACAGTGACAAACAAAAATTGCATTATGAGAGATTGTGCCATATTTCATTTCAGATTAAGGTCATGTTACAAGTGTTCAGTTTAAAATATAACCATAGATTGTGGCCCATTGTGGTTATTGGTCAATCATCGCGTCAACGTTTGGTTTTTCAAACTATGCAGCACAGTGTTTGTTATCATTTGTAAGTCATACATACATGCCAAATTCTCAATACACTGCTGATTTCTATTCCAACAAAGTACTACCTGTATTGATTACTTTGAGACTATTATTTGGATATACGTAATCTATCACTTGAGGTTAAACGTGAACCGCACTAGGTGGCAGTTTATGGTGATGTTTATTAGTTAGTTGTTGACAATTGGGTCAGGACAACTGAATGCACTTGCACATCGATACCTACCTGGTAATTTGATCAAAACTATGTCACTCAAACGAAGGACAATTAGCCGGCGAATGGAGTATATCAAACAAGTTTCGACTTTATTTCCTAATCCCCTAGTCTCTTTTTAACAACTGCCTTCTCGATATGCTGTGCAACCCTTTCAATTATCGCGTGTTGGTTAGTTATGATATGCAATGCACTGTTCAAAGTATGCACCAAAAATACAATACATGCATACGAGGATTATGTATGTGAATATTTGATGTTGTGCAAACGATGTGGTTTCCAGGCTGGGCTAGTAACTAAAGAGTAAAATCAATATGACTAACACACATTATTTGCGTCTGAAATCAACTGAACCCAAGTTGCTTTTGTGGTCGATTAAATAGAATGTTGTGTGTTCAAACAAGTGAAACAGGTTTTTAAAAGAAAACAATACTAACGATCTGTGCATATCACTGCGTTCAAAATACATTCCGTATGTATGACCAAAGTTTGCTCAGTTCATTCCCAATTAATCAGTTTTGAGCAATGCATTAAGCGTAGCACTTTAGGTGAGTCACACAAAGATTCAATTCAGAGAGCTGGCCTGTCGAAGAGCTTGAGTTTGGACATATGCTATTTGCATTATTTTCAAGCAACAGAATGAATATTGATGAGTAGTTAACATGCTTTTCAAATGCTATCGTGTTGATCCTTCATTATACTCAATAGCCGAGAACACAATGTGATGTTATCGTTCTGTTTGGAAGTGCTATAAGACTTTAAATATAAACAGTGTGTGGCGGTAATATTGCCTGAAGTTAACAATATTTTGGTGTTACCTGATGTATGATGAATAAACACGTTAGATTAACGCTTGTCCTTATGTTCACGACAAACGCTGCTGTAATCCGACCCATATGTAGCTGCTGCTAAAAACAATGCACAACACAGGTAATTATCATTAAAACCATGACGTGCAGTAAACGTTTAGCTGTTCACATGCCTTTTCAGCCATTGGTCTATCACAGTCACGCATCTACATTTATTAGCAACAATCCTAGTTTGTCCCGACCAAACACAAGAATTGTGTGCATTTCTGGTCGACCGCAAAAAGCCGAACTACGGGATGCAACCTTTTATATGCCACTTTTCCGATTGGATCTAAAAATATTTACACAATTACAGGCAACTATACACGCGTTATTTTTGTTTTTCGGAAGGATTGGTTAAAAATTACTTGTACGTAATTTCCAATGGTTCACGCACAATTCAACGCATGAAGTACGTAATAGACAAATTTGGTAGAATTATAGGAATTGGTGATGAGAAAAACGAATTCTCTGTTTGATTTAGTTTTATCTGGCACACCGCAAAAGTTACAGACATATTATTAAAAACGCTTGACAATGAAGATTTATATCAAATGGCCTAATTTCCAAAGAAATATGACATGCAGTGAACAGTTTAACTGCCGACACTGGGAAAAATATAATGACCAAAAAACCTTCCAATTTTGTAGAACTAGATTAATTCGCACTATATTATAAAAACAACAAAGAGGAACTAGTCTTTATCCGCAAATGTTTCTAATGACTAGGCTGTGAATAAATTGTTTCATTTTTATGCCTGAAGAAAATCCATAGGGTTAGTTTGATGAAACTGTTTTATATAACTCGTATTCTTTCACATGGATATAACATCCTCACCGTCGGGTTTTGTCTCTATTGGCGCAGACTTCTCAACATTTGGTCGTCGTTGAAAGTCCCACAGTTTCATTCGAGCAAGACATGAGAAGAATAGCCAGCAACAGATGTTACTGGCCACACTCCCAATCTATTCGCACCATCTAATACATGCGCACAGGTGAACGAGAGTTGCTTCAGTGTATAGTGTTTATAAAATCAAGTGCACGTGGTTAGGCATTTTTGGCATGCTATGTACGTAACACCCAAGAAATTCTAACACAAAACTGGATAGTTTACACAACGGTATTTTCACACAATTTGGTAGACGTTCTTTGCAGGCGGCAACTGCAATCCACGAACAAGTAATGCCCACCAAGTATGTGCTTATCACATCCGGCAAAAAAGATCGAAAATGTCGAGCTTTAGCAACTGGTGACGCGGATCATCTAACCTCAAAATATTCACATTTTACGTTCAGACTACAGAGCTTTCAGGAGTAATTTAGACGGATGAATTACAGCGGCTATTTTATTGCCCACATATAAAAGTTTAGTAGTGACAGCCAATTATCGGCATGCTAATTTAGAAGTATTGTTAGCTATCACTGCATATTTAACGGACGTTCAATTTACGCGAAATACATAAAAGACAACACGACAGGCAGTTTCGTTGTGGGTGATATACTACTCACAAGTAGTATACTACCCACCGGCGACATACAGGAACGAAAAAGCAAGCTCCGAACGCCAGGAAGACGACGGGCCAGAAGGGACTATCGGAATAGTGTGTACGCGCTATGACAAAAGTTCCATCAAGGCGAATTACAATGATGTGTGTGAATGCGTGTCTGACTTGCAAATGAGTGTGCACGTTTGTGGTTTGGTTTTTGACATGACCTGTAAGTGAGTTTGCGCAATAAACTATTTCTTAGGCCAAGCGCCTTTTGCGGTCACAACAAGAAGTATATTCATTTGAACTATGAAAACCAAACAAATTTATAACTAAACTGCTGGAAATTTTCTTAGAAACACTTTTGATTATCAATAAAACTAGGCAAAAATATCTTGACATTCCTGAGGTGCTCAAAACCAAGAGTAACATTGAATGAAATTAATTAGTGGCATCAACTATACGGCTGAATTGGCAGTCATTAATAATTTTCTTCCCTTTACCTTCAACTAAATATTGAGCGTGTGTATCCACTCCAACCAACAATGTACGACGTTAACAAAATGGAAATTTAAGTTTCCAAGGTTGTTTTTAGTTTTTTGTTTGCGAAGCTCAACAACGCGTTAATTAAAATTATGCAGCAGCAAACGCTTTTTACGCAATTGTGCCAAATGAGAAATCATGGGAAGGATTCATGATGAGAATTGAGCACAACGTCCAACCAGTCTTTCATACTAAAAAGGCCACGTCAACGACGCTACTATATAATGGATAGAGCCGTACAGTGGTCTGTCTCAACACCAATGTTTCATGTGAAACTGACACTAACTGGCATATGCCGTGTTCACATCCACTCAGTGGGCAGCACCAAAAATGCTCTAGAGTGGGGTTATTAGGAGAAAATCCTCATGGTCAAGCCAATATGCAAGCTTCAATAGCTTCATATTGGTTGTGCATACATACGCATTAGCGAACAACTCAGTTACATCAACGTAGGGGATCTGTACATAAAACTGGATGAATTAAGTTTGATCCCTTGTTTCTGACAGGTTATATATTCGGCTTTTGATTAATATTGAAAATCATTCTATTTCGGTTCACGTTTATATGGACGCGTTTGCAGGAAATTACTGTTTCAGTTATATTACGCGTTTTAACTGTTTTATTGAAAGCAGTATCTTATTTTGTGCTGTCAGTTTGAAACTGTTATTGTGCTTGTGTGCAATGTTAGTATCATTTTAGTGTTCATTTTAAGGGTAGTTGAAATAGTGTGATTCACATCAATAATAAGGCTAGCCACATAACACTGCTCCAATATAGTCTGATCAACTGGTTCACAGTTGCAAAAACAACTTTTGGCGTAAGGACATAATGTCAAATATCAAAAGCTGTAATACAATTTTTATATTAATGGTCTAAACTAGGTGATGCATCACAGTTATACAGCTGGGAAACTGTCAACAAACAGTGAACAGATAACAACCGCATTTGGTGTTCTGTAGGGAAGCATTTGAGATATGCGCTAGAAAAATTTACTGGCGTTTGAACCTTACAGGTTGATGGATTACTGGCGCATCAGTTAGATAATACTTTACACAAGCAACTAATAGCAATTAAATGCGAGGGTCGTTAGCTACCAATTTAAGTTGATCACAAATTCAAAAGATCGAATAACTACTCGTCTCTTGACGTCTGTTATTATTTTGGTTACTACTTTCCATGGACACTTGCAATTTACTGAGAAAAAAACTGATGATATCAATGTTTGTGGATGACAGTTCATTCATAACCGCACCGCTTCATCAGAAAATTCAATCCGACGGCTTTTTTATCAAGGATCACATCATTAGTTTATAAGCATTAAACATTATGAATATTATTACTGCCTCAGTTTTGAATCCTCAACAGATTCTTCCCATGAGTTTCAGTTTTCGCTGCCACGCAAACCGTATATGGTACACACACTTTAGCTGAAACCATATTTTGAGGCACATTTGGACTTTTGTTTATCAACTACAGATGAAGTTTGCTGCAGGATGGTCGCGTTCCTTTTCCTATCCTCAATCGCAAAGATTAAACATTGGTTTTTATGTAAAATGTTCTTAACAATAGATACGGCGAGCTTATTGACTTTATACAGCGTTCGTTGTCGTTTTCATGGCAAGCAAACTACATGATTTGCAAGGTTAGTCACAATTAGGCTGTCAAAAGTGTAATAATGACCGCTTTCTCAAAAAAACATTCAAAAAGTTTGGGTTTGGTTACGAAATAAGCAAATCGAATGAGTTGAACGAGTTAGCAATGTGACCCGTTTCTATTATGTGTTTAGCATTGGATGTAGTCAGGTTTCGGTTATTTGCTTTGCCCTAATTTTCCGCTGTTTCCGCGCACTTGGGCCTGTGTTCAGCCATTCCGTATGAATCTGTTCTGCTGGATTAGTTGTTGCTTCAAATGCCAGTGGACTGAAAGATTAGGTGGGACAAGACACTCACGTAAACTTTGGTTGTGAGTAATCTGAGCAGTCATTTGAGTTGAAGGGGGTAGACGCAATTCATATGCGGATTACATATGACGCAATGCGGACCATACTTTTTGAAGTACATCAAGCATAGTGTGGTCATCTTCCAACGGCAGCTTAAATAGGAGCTGTTTCCATACACCAGTACATACATCTGATTTTATAAGCTACTACTCGCTAACAATATCTACAAATACATATTGATGCCTGTTTGTAACGAAGGCCTTTCTTAGAACCCATTTCACTCCTTATAGGTGGCCGTCAGTGCAAATTTGCTGAGCCCTGTGAAACGTTGTCTGTAAGCTACCACTTTTGGATGAAATCTGCACAACCGATGAAGATAACAATCTATGGCACAGCAAAATAACATTCCACAGCATCTTTTTATCCAGTGTGTGAAATGGTTAAAAGAGTTGAAGTTTTATTAGTTTACACTTAAAAGGAAACAGCCGAATCCTATATTATGCAGTTTAAAAGATTGCAAATTGAAATTCCGTACTAAGTATTGACAGATGTATATCATTTACGCCTACTTCGACGTAAGATAAGTTTAACTCAATATGATCCGTTTTAGTTTCACATTCTAATTAATGTTTTGTGCTTAGCTGTTGCCAAATATAATCGTTAATTAGTCCAAAATTACCCACTGAAGTTAAGAGAGCTACAAAGTATCAAACAAGACTTATTTTCTGTGTTTCATCACAAGGCTAAGTACAACACAAGGAATATGAAGACAGTAACTGGAGTGAGTTAGAAAAACTGCCAATAGAGGTTATGGACGGCGTGTTTGTTATCAGTTACGTAATCACTCTTTCAAATCCTGGACTTGGTTGATTGTGGGCCAAGGGAGATTAAGTGTCCGCACGAACTTCTTCTGAGCAAAGAGGTCAGGGTTGCGTAATAGGATATTAATGGCCTCGGCAACGGTCAACCTTAAGGATCACTGAGAAGTGACTTGGCAAATTATATAACCTAGAAGAGATCCATGTGCAAAAATTCGGAACCTCGGTTGGATTCGAACCATCGACATAAACACCATGCCCAAACTAGGTCCAAATGTGAAACTTCCGAGCTTCCGGCTTGGCTCCGTAGCTCCGCTGGTAGAGCACTTACCGCGTTCGGGCATGATGTTTCTGTCACTGGTTCGAATATAGCCGAAGTCCGGATGTTTCGCAAATGGGTCTCTCTTAAATTAAGATTAAAACCATTTTTGATCGAGTCCTTGGCACTCAGTAAACAATCTGAAAAGCGTCCTTCCCACTGACAGAATGAATAAAGAATGAATAGATTCTGTAAAATTAGCAACGATCGCGGTTGAAGCCGTTCTAACTACACCAATATTCAAGCACGCAAGATGATGTCTAAGCAGTTTGTCGGAAGATCGCCTTGTAGTACGACCAATGTATGATGTTCGACAAGCGCAAACAACTTAGTGTGCACAACAGATAGTTGCAGAACATAGACGTTTGTCTTTGAGTTGTGATGTGACAACGGGCGTTGAACGGAAACCGATGCACGATTGACCGGCACGGTAGGTTGTTTTGACTGACTTTTTGAGCTCTCTTCAGATAACTTTGGCCAAAGAATCTCCCTTGGAAGTAAAACTAATAAACGCAAGTTTTATTCACAGAGGGTGGCCTAAGTTCCAACTCTACCACATGCATCACCTTCTGAATGAAGCACACTGGATAACAATTCTGCGTGAAAACTTCTTGTAGAAAGCTCAGCTCAGCATATAACATGTCAGGGGTGTAGACTTTTAACGCCTTACCCGTCAGACAATGCATGGGGTTTCGTTTCTGATTTAGCGGAATGTAACTGTCAAAGTGACCGTACTGACCACTCCTAGTCTGCTTTCTGTACGTTTTCCTTGGACTGAAACAACTTCTCTTCCTAATACGCCAAAGTCTATGAAATTTATTTGGATATTTTTGTCTGAATCCTTAGGGAATTTAAGGCTGTCATGTTCTTGTCTGTTCATATTAGAACTCCCACCGACGACGCCAAAAATATAATCGACATAATGTTTATATAGTATAAACTGTTCAATGACTACACCCAATTGGTTAGTCTGCAGTTTGCTCATGAAAACGTCAGCTAACAGGAGGCCTAGATGCCAGCCCACTGCCACTCCAATTTCAATTGTTCTTTTAAACAGGATCGGGTATACACCTATGTGCATCGGAATATTTGACGGTGTTTATGTGTTCTGTTTTACGTCTTCTTTCGTAAATTGTCTTTTACTGTAATATTCATTTATAACTCAATGTAAATATCATGCTTTTTCATAACCTGTCTACTTGGATTTATGTTTGCGTCTTTCAGTAATCAAAACGGAATGTACAAATTCAGAGTGCGCTATTAGAATGTATCACGTAGCCAACAAGTTTCGTTTGTTTACCTGAAATCAATTCAATGGGTAGGAAAATAAATATGCATGAGTTTATGTGGGTATTTGCAGCAACAGGAAACCTGCCATTTTGGTGCAATAACTCAGTGATACCTAAGTATGTCATGAAATTTAAGTTCACTAAAATTTATTTCTCAAAAGTTTACATGTTATGCACAGGGAGTAGTCTACCCGAATATTTACGACTCGGTATTTTCTCTTAAGACAAACGTTGTTGTGATTTTAGTTCTATTTCTGTCAAACTGGCCACCAACTTAGACACGCGAATCAAACCAAACATCGTAAACAAGTGAGTTATTGCCGTGTAGAACAATCAGAACAGATCTAAAAGATAGCATGCCTCAAATTCAGCTTTCTTGTTCTGTTGTAATAACAAACACAAATGGAGGATTGAAACCGGGCGGCAGGTCGCACGTTAATAGCCTCCTTACAGATGTAGACATTTTGTCACCATAACACTTGTATATATTATGTATTTTCATTTCATTGATAAAAATTCATCGTTATTTCTAATGTTATCAACATATCTGCAACCGTTTTGAGGAAAAAATACTCGAACCAACTAGGGCCGGACGATGGTTAAATATTTGTCTCAGTGCAATGAATTTCTAAGACAGAAGTGTAACACAAATTGAGTAGTTTGATTAATCTCCTTTACAAACAAACACATATATATATACATGTTTATTTTTCTATAACGTTTTCATGACTGTTCCTCATTTCTACATTGTAATGTAAAGTTAATCAGTACCATCCGTGTTATTCTCCCCTGAGACACACACACAGAGTAACATGACAGTTGCACGAGAGCGCAAATGGACAATGCACACGAGAACTTATTCATTTTGCATTACGATTGCTAAACGGCTGTGCTTTCCGTGTCTAACTTATTTTCCTGTAACCATTTGTTAAGTACTTGGAAAATGTTAGCCTGACATGCACTAAACAGTGCGTTCAAATTGTTTCACATAAAGCTATCTATATTGATCTGTTCAATTAAACCTAATTTAACTTGGCGGTGTTCTGTGTTTTAATTGATCAATATTATTGCTCATATTACCTTGTATGTGTTTATTTTATTCGAACCAGACGATGTAATCAATGGCAACAAGAATTTGAAAAGATATTAACCACTTTCTATTGGTATGTTATGGTTCATTTGATTACTTCAGTCCTTTTTATTGAAACTTTTCGCGATGTGTCAGTCGGTAAAAAACGAACACTGCGACATTTTATTAACTGTCGTTGTTTGTTTTGAGAAACCAGCCATCTGGACTCAGTCGGATGTGTTGTGTGGATTTGTTGGATTTTGGCGATCACTCAAAGTGCGAAAACTTTCGCCCATATTACAATTATTTCTATGATGAAACGTTAAAGCGATATAAATGGAAATCTCAAAATAACAATCGTTCCGCCCGTGTTAAATGTTTGTACAACCAATGTTCCATCAACATATGCTCTCTTGAGCAACTTAGCCTGAGTTTGAATTCATTAATTTAATCGTACTTATTGCTTTAAAACCATGTTCGATGAGTTCTGAACTTTTATTTATCCCGTTTTTATTTCATCGTGTGAACATGTCAGCAGGTGCGAAGGATTCCAACCAACTTTTGTGCTAGTGTAGAAAAAAGTAAATCGTATTCAACATGTCTCAACCAATGATTTGAAAACGTTACAGAGCTACGAGCAGGTTGCAAAACTCTGCGTTACAACCATCTTGCATTACATCTAGCAAGATTTTACTCACAGAGTTACAATATACCTGCAAAAACCTACTCAAAAAACACAGATTGTTCCAAATTGCCTGCAGTGCTCTGTAACTTGTAAGACGTCTGTTGTGTGACGTCAAAGGATTGGTTCATTCGACTGGTGATATACACAGAACGATAACGTTTATTTCATCAAGACATGATAACAGGAATCGTAAGTAAGTGTGATATCTTTATCAGTTTTATGATGATTTTCCCGAGTGGTTGCGCACAGAGAACAAGTATATACTGTTTATCATGTATGACCATTGTACGTGCCGGTAAATTCGGGTAAACAATAAGAATGAGCGTAGACAGAAACTAGAACAAAGATCCAATGCTCCCCAACTATTTTTCAGTGACAGACGTCATGCTTCGACCTTGTTGCCGACTGTTAATTATTTGTGGTATCAGCTGATTCAAATAAAATTGACAGATGTTTTGCAAAAGTTATTGAACGTCCCAGTTTTCTATAAAACACACAATGTCGGAATTACTTACAAATTAGACGAGTTCTAGAATATTGAAAAACGCCATGAGAAAAAACGAAGAGAAGCACGTTACCCGATTAGTGTGTTTGATGTAGTGTCATTCATAAATTCCTACCAACCTCTGTACATATATATCACTGCTTAATGAGCAAAATAAAGCCAATTTCTACGTCGGCTTCCCTGTGGATGAACTGGAGAATATCACTGTTCTGTAGTAACAAAGTTCCGTTTCAATTAAGTGGTAGGCTTCATGGCCAGACCGATGGTGCTGACCGACATCCTTGGGAGCGTGGCAAAGAATAACAAGTTGAGCAACACTATTAGAGCAACTAGTTATTATCTTCGATACGTGGAGAAGATTTTGCGTGGTAGACAAAGCGGAAAATGTACAGTAGCTTTTGACCTTTCTTAAAAATTGCACAACACATCATGTTCTTTTTGAAACCAGTAGCTGATAACCAAATGTCATTTCTGAGCGTAGTACCAACACACAGACCAAATGAGTCGCTAGGGCTAGGTGCATATAAAAACAAACCTGTAGTGGGCAATGCACAAACTTTCACAGCCATGTGCTCAGTGGTTTGAAACGGGGCCTTTTACGTTGCTTGTACGGAAGATAATAAAGAATTAAACCTAAGCATGTTATAAGATATCTTTTCCAATAATGTGGATTACCAGAAAGTTATTACCAGAATCACGCAGAAGAGGCCAATGTACTCCCCATGAACATAGTTGATAAGAAAAAGACGTATATAACCTTACCGTTCTAAGGAAAAGTAGCGACCGATTTGGCAACGCGTAAACTAACCGATGCGGCAGGAGGCACCTGCAGTAGTGCACGGCCTGTCGTGACATTCCACTCAAAATGGACGGTGTCACTCAATGTGAAAGATAATAGGCCCAACAACAATGTCTCATTTATGATTTATTCATTTGATTATCCCTGTAGTTCAGCATATATTAGCCGCACCACTAGGTGCTGGTCGGAAAGAACTCGTGAACATTGTTCAGAATAACGAGGAACACTAACACATTCATTCTGACCCATTTGGTTGACTGTGAGTGACAGGCAGGCACAGAGAGGGCGTTTCGCACCGTCTACTGAGCCGCTGTTACCGCGTCACAAAAAGTCAAGTGGTACATCCTATCCATCACCGAGGCGGTCACAGTTCGATTATGTCAATCGGATTTGATGTGTCCAGGCGACCCCATACAAAATGCAATGTGTCATTCAGACATGGGTTGAATAGCTTGCTTACAGAAGCTTTTAACTATTGTTTTTAAAAAACAGGCAAGTTCAGGTGAAAAAATTCCCAAGTAATGTAAAGCCAGTTTAAGAAAAATGACAAGTAAAGTTAAATATATTTTGATGTGTTTTTCGGGTAAAACACTGTGCCCATTAAACTTCGAATAATACAACATTTGCAATGCATTCACAAGTAGTGTGACACTCTCTATAAACTAAATGGAAACCAGTTGCGAAAAATATGGGCTTTTACTGTGCTCAAAATAGCGATAACAGATGCAATAAATCCTGAACCACATGATCTGTGAAGCCATAGCGACTGCTTACTAGTCTTATAATCGGTTAAAGTTATTCACAGCATCCATTCTGTCGTAAGAAATCCGTCAAATGGTTCAGTGGATTGGAAACCCAAGCGGGATTTCTTCCAGGGTTCTTTGTTACCCAGCTTGCCACGTTTGAACTTACTGCTTTTGTCGCTGGTTCGTTTTAATCCGAAAATTATGATCCCATCTAAATTAATGTTTTTTTTCATTCCGGGGAAAGTAACAGTTAACTTCGGACTGCCAACTGTTTTTTTGAGAAACTCGACAAACGGAAATATAATCAAATCCTTCAAGTGACTAAGGTGAATTCACCAGGATACTCCTGAAATGCAAGTCAACCTAAGATAAAAATACTGGTTCAACCCACCGGTATGTTTGCTAACTTCTCCGAGAACGAAAAGCAGGCGAGCTCAATGCGTCTGAAATTAAACACTCGGTTTACAAATGTCATTGCTGTTTGTCGGCTATTAGTTTTCTGGTTAGGGCACACAATATCACATTGAGATCTTGGCACTTAAAAACGCTTCGCGAAGTCATAAGTGCATGAGTTGATTAACGATGTAAAGAGCGAGACTGCGGTATGCTGGGTCGCTCAAATAACCATGGTAAAAGAAATACTTCAGTAATTAGTGACAGAGGATTTGAGTTTATATAAATTGAACAAACTTCACATGTGGTAACACTTGTCGCATTTCTATAGACTTTTCAGTTAACCTCATTTGCTTAAGTCAATGGTTTCTACGATCCCAAACTGGAGCGAGGTGCCAGTGAAGGGGTCAGTGGGTACAGTTGGCGGGACAATTCCGATGTTTCCTGTCAGGGTACCAAAACAACCTTAGGATCCCTCAAAACTGAATGTTGCTTAGCGTATACATGTGATGACAGTCACGCCCTATGTAAGGTCAACTTGACGGTGATCAACAGAGTTGCCTCATGAGGATGTGACCAGAGTTCTAATCCCAGCGGCGGCAAGTTCATGCATTACTGACTCACTCCAGCAAGAGGTAACTGTGGGTATTTTTCCTCTTTTAAGGGGACTGGCTGAACTTTTCATGTGGACGCAAAACCTACAATCCGTTGTGGTCGATTTTCAAGTCAAAATGTTATTTCATCATTCGGTGGCATGACGTTCATACATTTAAATGAAGTAAAACTGACGGACATATACAATTACTTCTCCGTTGGTTATGACGAAGTACTTCAGAAATGTTAAGATATTTAGCCTGAATTCAGTTTCAGGTTAATTATTCGGTGAACACTCGCAATTAAACAGAGATCAGTAGTTAAATTCGGTTGTTTCTCGAATCTGTAAACCTCTCACAAACAACTACTTATTGCTTTGCTATTCTATTCACTTCCCCTTGAAGAATAATTAGCCGAAAGCTCAGCCCGCATGATTTTGCTCAACTTTATTGTTGTGATCAAAATAAAGGGAAAAGCGATTGATATTTCCCGTTTGTCAACTTTTCGTTGAATTAAGAATGAGCCTGTTTCCAAAAATTGAATAGGCTATTGTCAGTTAATTACTTTTAGATTTGCAGAATGCAAGCGAATACTTTTAATGCATGAAAAGATCACGAACGGAGATACAAGTAAGTCCGTGAGTACTTCAGTAAATTATGAGGAGTCATTTGAATCAAATTACAAGTAGTTTTGATAAGAAGTCGTTAGTGATAATTAATTCTGTCGGACATTTTTAGTAAACTTTGAGTCACAGCGTATACGATATTCGTAATGAAGACTAAAGATCAACATGAGGTTTCTTAGGGCGGAAGTTATGAGGTCGAAGTTTGGCAGATATACACCACAGGTTGTTCTTGAACACACTTGTGGAGGTTGACACTAATAGACAAATCCTCAGCAAACTGGAGGATATGATTCCGATCGCTTTGAAAAATCACAGATAATTTGTTACAAACTTTGACTCTGTGTCCCGTTTAGATTACAAGCACCTGGTGATTCCAGTTGTTTTTAAACGCTTGGGAACATGCTTCTCAAAACGGTTATCTTGCGTATGTAGCTTATACTGCGGCTATTGAAATATTATTACAAATACTGAAATAGGACAGATGTAAACTTTTCGGTGGTAGGCGAGCAGACTGACAAGGCTCTTGTTCACTGTATTATACATAACTTATAACGTTAAAGAATCTGAATACAGCGGCTGTCAGATGCCTTTTTGTTACTGTTAATCAGCCGTCATTTAGAAAATAGTTTTCATTAAACCGACTGATTATACTGCCATAATTCTTGACGAACTGCAGGGAGAAACCGCTGGCCTGCAAGGTAATTGTGTGTGCTTAATTCTGGTGGTTAGTCGTTTTTGGTGGATTGCCTTTGCGTTCTGTGAAAGAGCATTCTAACTAGGCTTCTTTTATATTGCACTGGACGGAAGCTTTCAAAGTCTATATATCTTTCTACTCAAGTAGGCTTTCTGTAGATGAATCTTCTTATAGTGCCATTTGGTCTTTGGATAATTAGTATGCCCAAGAACGAAAATCAGTTGTTTACTTCATTCTGTGCAATTACCTTGACGCCTGGATTACCTTGATCCCACTCCAAGAATAACACACTTGAATCACTTGAAGTCTTAAAACTGGTCACGATGATGCCTGCGTAGCGATTGTGCAATACTGGCTTCGATAAGCTTTAACAAGATGTAAACTTCACGTTATCCATAAAAAATTCAATTGAAACTGAACGTAACAGATTGCTCAGTTCAATCCTGTCTATTTGTCAGCAAATAACACACTTGAATCACTTGAAGTCTTAAAACT
>JTDE01000169.1:142910-182319 GCA_014338405.1 Paragonimus skrjabini miyazakii | reverse complement strand
AGAGCTTCTCGTTGGGTCCTTATTAGCATTTCTGGTTGGTAATATATCTACCCATCTGTTCAAAAAATGCTGCCGTATTTGAAACTGGACAAAATGAATCCATGAGCGACTTTGTCACGTAGGCCGCCGCATGCTGTAGCGCATTCCTGCAACACACATGAAATAGATTCGACGAATTATCGTTGACCCAGTCAAAGTACGTCACAAAATTTTGTGAATCTCATCGAGCGAATCCAGCTTTGGTTGACGAAGTTCAACGTCGGTTTTGTTTGAAGTTGGAGTTATCAAGCTGCAGCTTGTGTCGTCTGAGTTTTTCGTGAAATCTGGGAAAACCAGGGAGCGATTAGTAATACAGAACACGCAACCCTTCGGTTACCAACTTGCTTCTGAGAGGGAGAAGGTAATCAAGCTTATTAGTAAGCCCCTGTTGGAATCTTTCTGAAAAATTTGAGGCAATTCTTTCCTCGTTGAACTGGAATAACATGACGAGAAGACGTGGATGATGCGATGTTCTCAGCTGTAAACCTTCTGAACACTTTCTGCTGTCATAGTCAGTATCCTCATATCTTTAATTTTCACTCTGGTATATCTTTTATCCATTAACCCATGACTTCTGTCCCAATGGAACCTAATCTTACTATTAAGAATCACTTATATATAAACGTTTCAGCAGAATGTGCAAGCGCTTCGTATTTGCGGTAAAAACGGATTAAAACAAGTAAACCACGTTCTTTTTCATCGTCGGACATCATTTTATAAACCAGATAAGGAATCTCATCAATGGTATTTTAGTAGATTACGGATTATTGCAAAATTCCGTACAATAACGGGACTGCACGTCTGTCAGCAATTTTGAACATAATGCGTGGGTATTTTCACACCATCTGAAGTCTAGTTAGTAAACTGTTCGTTGATTTGGTTCATTGTTTGATTAGAAAATTGTATTGAAAGTTATGCACGCTTCAGTTTCTTCTCATTATCCTCCGGGTTTTTGTTCAAATATACGTCTGACTTTTACCACGTGTATTACGTCTCTGCAGTTCTGATACACATCCATAGGTTCTATCCGACTGAGTGTAAATCACTCATATAGTGAACGGTGCCTATACTGAAGTTAATCAGATTTCATCTGCCGCTGTCAAAATGGGATATAACTTTGTCAGCAGTGGTTTAAAACATCCCACTATTTGTTTCAACGATCTCATTTATAATCGTGGTCATATTCATCGACAAATTCATACTATCATTTACGACATGCTGTTAAAACCTCATAGCTGATCCATTTATGACTAATTGAACCATTGTAAGTAAACGTCAGTTCTTGTCCACAGACTTCACAGTCATTCATCAACCCTGAAATGCTTATTTTTTCATTTCATCACTGTTCGACACCACCGATACATTTTAGGCTACGTAGCAATTTACCTGCTTGTAGGTCTCCTGTGCCTCATTCCTCACCCACTCCCTGTTACTCACCATATTCCGACGTCCCTCCTCATTGGTAACCAAATGACATTACCAAGATATTACAGTGGATAGATAGCCACGGACTAAGACCTATGAACAGCCGCTGAGGCAAGAATATTTCTATCTTACTAGGGCCCCCTCCAAAAAATTTCCTAATAACGACCTCGACGGCTATTGGATAACTAATAACGAATAACTGATCCCTGCTAGCGCACAATCCAGCTCGAAGTATTCGGTGTATCAGATCTGCCCTCAAATGTTACAGAGTGTGTAACACGCGTTCAAGCCTACGTAAACATTCAGTAGCGTATGCCTGAGGTCAGAGAACTCATATATCATGACCATAGGAAGCATTCGGATACCAGTGCCTTCAGTGCCACGCTGAATTCACCATCAAGGGTGGCTTATCTGAACGTGAACGTCAAAAACACCGTTACGAATACTGTGCACGGTTGGTTCCGCTTTTTACCGTCAGGTATTATTGCTCAGCGTTGGAAAATGCTATGCAATTTCGTTATCAAAATGACCTCTACACTCCTACGTTTACGCTGAAGTGTTACTATTCAGCCATAGCTGGCCGTATGACAAATCGGTCAGCGGAAAGCACTGGTTGCATTAGAAAGTTTCGAGCGCAGATCAAAGATAACACCAGGAAAAATCTCAAAGTGCCAACGCGTTTGTGGCTCACACGCATGACATGAGCACATGTTCCTCCAGACAGTCATTTCACCGAGCAGCTATGTACGTCAAAACCAAACGTGGCAAGTTATGAAACAGTTCGGCTAACCAGGCCGATATATGCACTGCTGACTAGCTTTAACAAAAGTGAAACTCCAGTCTAATGTTTCTATTTGAAAAGGACCGACTGGAAAGTTTATGGTAATGCGACAGCTGCAATCAACTATGGGTGATGTTCAATTTATATGAAAGCCAAAATCAATAATCGAGGTATTTGCACTATATTTCATATGTATTACAGAGAATTTTAACCACAATATGTTGGGTTATATGTGGATGTAAAATACACAACCAGGTGAGCCGCTGATGTTATGTATTTTAAACAAACCCTTCAAATGTAACAGATTAAGGACCTAGTAGCTTATCAAAGAAGCAACCTTGCTTTTTTGGAATAGCTTAATAATGTGATTGCAAACGCTAGTAGATAATTAGTAAACTATCTACAATAGTGTCTTCAATGGCCTGTAGAACGTTATACGTTAGGAGAAAAATATGTCGACCTTGGCTGCAAACTTCCTACACAAAAATAAACAGAGAAATAAAAAAAATTATCACACGGATCCCAAGAAACCTATACCGCAAGGTTGATGCATACATAAACTGACAATTGTCCCGAAGTCTGTTTATGATTTGCTTTATATACAAACAAAAATAAGACGAACTGGTGTGCAAGGTTAATTGTATGACTAGTATACCTCTAGCAGTGGACAACAACATCGCATTTGCCACTTATCCAAATTATCACCAAAAATATCAGTCAATCGTTTTACGCATACATTTTAATTTTCGTTATTGTCAATCCAGTGATGTGTGAGCTAAGCGCTAAAACCAGATCCGATTGTTGCAGTAAGCGATTCTGATATCCAACACGTTAACTGTTCATTCGGGAATACACACAAACCAGTGCGTCATGACCACCGTAGTGTCGGTGGGACAGCAAGAGTTAGTCATAATACGGGTGTCGTGGTTATACTAACTACTCCCAGTTCTTTGTCTCATTTAATGGTGTGTTTATCCCGGATGATTCACTATCGAATTGAAACTTATGTTCGGTCTGTTTTATTGATTGTTTTCCCCCTTTTGTCCGTGTCTATTTGTTTACAGAGTGATAGGAAGTGTGTGAAATGAAATACGCTGCATGTGCAAACTGCACATATCTATGCATCTGAAATTCGATGCAAAAATGATGTCTACCGTACTTAACTCATTTGATTGATTATGATAGAAATGAGGTCGTCAAGTGTGTTATGCACAGATGAACGGAAAAATTATCTCTATAAGTCAGTCAGTCAGCCTGTATGAATGGTTCATTTCTATATAGTTTTTTTACGCAATTTGAAATTGGTTATTTGGTTCCGAATATGTTAAACTGGTATCCAATATTTTTACGTGAAATAAACAAAAATCCTGCAATAGTAAAGAAAGTAAATAAAGTTTGTTGTCATACACTGGACAGAACTAAGTTACGAACATTAATTTTGGATGCATTGCTCACAAACACGCGATTCATGGGTCACGATTTTGGCGTTTGCCCGGATTCGAACCACTTACAAGAACGGTCTTAAGAAAGTAAACTGGAAGTCTGAGTATTCCATGTTGCGGAGGATGAGTGGTTGCTTTAAAAATAAATCAAATAATCAATACGGTCAGTCTTCGGCACAGCCGATAAGAATGAAAAGTATCAATAACTAGCAATTGGGAATGGAATATGGGATTTGGCTTTCAGATTAAAGTTACCCGTGTGGGCTATTTTTTAATGTATGTCTGAACAAGGCAGAACACTACCAGAGAGGTGTACTGGGCAATCAATGTTTGCACCAGTTGAGGTTTGGTTATCTATCTCCATTCACCTGAAAACGTTTCATTAGGTTATTTGCTTTCAAGTGAGCCTGGTAGAAACAAATTCACACATTTAATTTTCACAATGTGCATTCCAACAAATACTTTGTTTCGGATTCTGTTTGCATAAATCCTAATCATGTTAAGATATAGATTAGTTTCGCACACTTTTTATAATTTGTCACAATTGAAATATAATCAGTATTACCAAGTTTTAATTTGAGCAAACGGTCATATGCGCAACGTCATAACGTCACTACCTCAAACCAAGTAAGCATTGAAAGAAGAAATTATTCCTATCGATTTTTACTACGCAGGCATTGTTCTCAATGCTGAAAAACAGAATGTTATCAAAGCAAAAGACTTGCCTGAATTATTTTTTACAGCCATGTTTCCATAAAATTCTGGGTGAAATGAACCATAGTAAATTACGTTCCAGCGCTGCTGTTTAGAGCATGACAATAGAAAACGAATAAAAATGAAAAACATTTACTCGAAACATGTAATCCAGTGTTAACATGGTGAACATGTAAAACGGCAGTCCAAACAACAGAGTTTGTGGTGGACAAAAAGCAAACATAAAGTCCTTAAAGATCCCTATGAGTAAATATAATTATCTGATGCGACAGTCGTGCACTGTTTATCAGGTAAGTGTTTACAACAAGAAACACATGCAACATTTGTGTAAGTATCTTAAAAAGTTGCCCACGGGTCATACTGAATTTTATTGTTCAGTTGGTGATTTCAAAAATAAAGTGCACTCTGAAACTTGTGAGTCATAATGATGGAGGCTAAAGGTATGGTTAAATTATAACTGGATCGATCAGGATAAACTTCACTTTGCGTCTTTGGTCAAAGCTGACAGTTTGTGACGAACAAAAAACATTTTTATATCGTACTACTTTAAATCTCTAGTTGTTTTAAACATTTCGTTGTGCAGAACAGTTACAAAATGATATAAAGCGTTCGGATACTAGTGAGACTTACAAAAGTTATGTGTAAGTTTGTTTTTTATGAAGTCTTCATAAAAGTTCATATCTACCCCATAGCTAAATAACGCAGCTGTCTTACTATACACCAGTTACCTAAAACGCGCAAGCAAATGCAAACACCACCCGGCTGTCATTGGCAAACAGTGATTGATCAAAGAGCTGTAGACGTAGCGATACATTTTAGGATACAATAAGTGAAGCCAATAACTCTGTTTTGTTTGTCCAAACAATAACGAAATGTTATCACGCAAACTGAAGTAAACGTTTCCATAGGGAATTTTATCATTCAAGCAAACAATTTTCATGTTGCCTAGATTATATTTGTCATTAATACCGCGATAATAGTAGTTATGCATTGGTTACATTTCCATTTCACCCCGCTGGAAACAATAGCTATAAATAAGATGAGCTTGCGGAAAAAAAAGAACAAGTTGGCAAATTCAACCTAGTTTGAGAATTCACAACAGTCAGGTTTTTCACATTTATCATTTCCATGCCCAAGAGATTAAAAATATAAGGTCACTGCTAGCAATCATAATGAGTCCCTGGAAAGAAAATTACAAAATGAACGAAGCCGCAAGGTCGATTCTCTGACTCGGATGAGTACGTAATGTTAATCTGACCTCTTTGCATTTTACATAAAGAAATGTAGGAGATGTTTTGAGCATGTGAAGCAACAGAAAGCGGACTTGTCATTCTAGTTAACTATAATGTTGCACACCACATCCATTAAACTGAATGCATTTTTTATCAAAAACTAACATGAATCATGCGTACATCTATTCAACTCAAAATGCACTGTGAACCTTTTATCAGTTAGCTTAATTGAGAATGTTTTACGGTGAACATTTTGAAAAATTGTAAGTTATCAGTTCATGAAATTTCTTTTCAAAGATTATTACACAGATAACATGTATGTTGTCGGGAAAAAATAGTTCAAGAAAAAAACTTCGTCTTAGTTTTGATGAATATTGTGGGCGTAAGTGTGGTTTTTGTTGTATCCTATGATTTACATAAATACGTTCAATAATAACATACGTGCCACGTTAAAATGAACTTGTGTTGTTAAGACGCGTTTATGTTTCTACCTTTGTCGTCATATACCACAATGCTTTGGGCAATTTGTTGAAGAATATTCGATAGAACATGCGTATTATCTTCTAGCCAACGTAATGTACAAAGTCAACCTGGCTAACAATAAATGCAACCTTGATCTTAATCTATTATACAAACTTCACGAATAATTTGGTGCAGATTTCGTCGTCTATGTTCTGTAAGCTTTAGCATCGAAGCTTTCGGTTCTTAGTGTCCTACAGCTTTTTGATCGATGTGTTTTAATAAACTCCCTATTTAATTGCCACTTGTGCATAACTGAAAAAATGCATCTTTTCTTGCTTATACGCAAATAGTTTTCAATTTTTTCGAAGTTTACTCTGTAAAAGCGACTACCTAGAAAAGTACACCTGAATTCAATGATAAACTAATCGTGATGTTTTGCAATGTCTTTAAGAATATCTCTCTTTAAAGACTGCGTATTACAGCGTCCTTCTAAAAAATGTCATGCCATATGATTTATGCAAAAATTGCACTGACAATTCCATGATCGCAAAAGTCATCAGGGCAACGTAAAATCTCGTCGAGGACAGCAACATGCCGACTGACAACGAACAGCACCCAATGGAGCAGTAGATCGAAGACCATTTTGATAGGCACTGTTATTAAAAGCATGTCTAAAATTATTGGTGAGACAGTTTCTACACATTTTCCTGTTTGTAATGTATAAATAAAGCCGGCGCTGGTCCACAAGATGACTTTTGTTAAAGAATATTCTTACCAGAAAAAAAAGTGTTGAGTGAGAGTAATCGTTTCATGTGACAAGTTGTGTTGAATAAAATTTCTACAAATTACCTGTCACTAATTTGAATGTTGCAGTATGTCTCAGTTATGAAACTCATCACATGTTCCCGTTTTTTCATTCAAACGTTGTTGTAGTCAGTGCTTATGTTCAAACTGTGAGTGAAATTCGTTCAAATACATTAGATAAGATCGAAGAAAAAACTGTTCGTTTGTCACGATCAATTGAATGCACGTAATAGCCACAGATTAACAATCCACCTTCTGTTCGTTCAACGGATTGACGTACCAAACAAGAATCGTTCATTTTTAGCTGCAAGAGCAAGGACTCAGCTACACATAAGAACAAAGTCTCCAGTCTATGTACTTCATAATAATACTACTGAAATTTTGAACGTCACAAGAGTCAGAATGGAATGATTTTGACTTTTGATGCAAGGGTAACACGCGCATATTTAGGTATGCAGTGTCAGTTAACCAGAAGCTGAAGTGCGGTTCGAAAAGTGCTTTCGGATCGATTAAATGGAACGCAGTGCATGCTAATGAACAGGCATACCAGAGCATTTGATGGCGTTGTGTTAATAAATGTTCTTTGTTTCCTAAAGTAATTAACAGAAGGACCAACGTGGATGTACAAGTTGCGGTTATTCTTCTGAAGGAACACTATCCATAATATATCCCAAAATAATTGGTTCGTGCACAGTTTTTAAGTATCAGTTGAACGGTCGTATTTCGATTATTTCATAAGTGATTTTGGAAATGTCAACTCTTATTTTTGCTTCATTTTGTTTGAAGTCGGGTTCAAATAAACCCAATGTTTTAGTCAAAATATTTGAGGCATAATGTTGAAGCAGTTGGCAGTTCAATACCTTAAAATCTTCTGCGTAGAAATAATTTGCGAACAGTGGTAAGAACAACATGTTCATTTGTTTCAGCAAACAGATTCCAGTCAGAAATCAGTATCAAAATGGATAAATAAAGCAGGCGTCTAAAACACAGGAAATTCCACTAAACTGCTGCTATTTGATTAATCCAAAAAATCAATAAAATCGAAGCAAAATTCAGATTACGACAGAAGTTAATTCATCAGTTTTTGTCGCATAAATATGGACCAATCGCATCACTGTTTTTTTAACAGTGTATTTGTACCTTGGGTTCATATGAGCCAATTGGTAGGGTGGCATCAAACGGACGAATTAGCTGAATGATTTGGAAAGTCTGTGAATTGCGAAAACCGCAATTATCGAGGTTCCTTCACTCGAGGAGCGTAACTCACCGAATGAAACTCAGGCTGTGGGATGAAAATTGCTCACTAAAATTAATTGAAATTTATCAAGTCAGTTTGTTGACAGCTGGCTGCAACAAACTCACAGTTGGCTTAATTAATCTATTTTTTGCATACGAGGTAAACGTTTGGGAAAAACTGTGGTAGCCTCAGCCATTAGGTTTGACATATCCGAGTAGTTGGATTGAAGGGCTTATACTGACTAACCTCCTATTGTACTTTGAATAAATTTTAATGCGAAAGACTTTAATTCAACGCCAAATCGAAACGGGCAGATTTTAGTGCCACCCCTACGATTTACACGAAACTGGGGAGGATGACATTTTACACGATTCACCGGTACCTATACCACGAATCATGAATGTTTGTTGCACATGGTCGACTAAAAATGAAAAATGCACTTTCCTAATCTATTACAGCAATAAAAACAGTTCATCGTGACGGAACACAAATTTCAATGAAAATAGAAAGTAGACAAATTTTAATGTACAGTGGTTTACAATAACTCTTTTATTTCAACACAGTGAAGTTTTCTTGGCAAATTGTTGTCACTGTTACATTGCATCAAAATAATAACGGTTTAATGGCTGTTTATGAGATGGTTGCGCCTCGCCACTTTGTACCTGACCAAAACGAACACACAATGGTTTATCTATGTGTATTTTTTCACTACATATATGCTGCATGCTGTCCAATAATTTATATGCAGACTACTTGATAAATGTTGCCTTACAGACCAATTTCAGGTTAATATCCCTCAAACGTTTGCTAAGTTAATCGTTAATTTTGACTATTTTTGCTCAACGTTAAAAATATTAGTTTCTACCATGATGCTCAAGTGTAAATGCAAATACAAGATCACATTTCAACTGAAAAGAATATTGAAGCTATTATTGAACATTCAATATTCAACTATGCTTCAGTAATACACAATTTTATTTTCCCATCTTAGGTTTGAAAATTATGAATGATAATGAGAATAATTTATTCAATACATTGTGTTGATATTACATTTGAAAATATCAAGCGTGGATTTTCAATGAAACTGTTGTGTTGTAACAACAAGTTAAAAGCTAAATTGTGAAACGGATTACAAATGCTATTTTCTTACAGACAGATATCAATCTATTATGTAGCTTTCAACCGAACAAATTTAATAGATATCGACGTTCGACTCGAGAACAAATACTTGTCACGTGAGCAATTTGGGGCTTGAACAACAATCAACAAAAGAGTGCATAAAAATTCAAATATGTTTTAGTTGAAGAAGGAAACAAACGGTGGAGCCACTATTGCAAACCATCAACTTGATGAAAATATGCGACCTTTGGGAGAACTGACGAATGAAACTGCTTGAACTCATCGGATTCTACATGTAATTATAAACTGTGAATTACACTATTTAGTGTTGCACACTAAATGTGCTGTAATATGACTTATTATCTGGATTCATCAATAGTTTGTTGTTCTATGGAGCGGCACCATCCAAAAGTATGCTATGATGGGGGTATCACACATTAACCAAAAAACAGTCGAGAGCAAATTTCTTTTATTTGACAGTAATATAATGTTATTTTTATACACAAACGGAATGAATATCGCATCCACCATGCTGAATCAGACGTTCACATATCTGTAAAACTGGAGACGCAGCATATGGTTTGAGTGTGAGACTTTCACCAAGAACTATTTAAGGAATATGTACATTCACAAAAATATATGTAATCATCACCACGTTGTTAAATGACTTCAGGTGAATCCCTCTTATTTATCACTGGTGCAAAGTCATTGTTACGGATCTAAGTTGCCGCATTCCCCTGGATATTTTAGTTGGACTGTTTTTAAAATAAGTATCACACTGGATTTTTTCTAGTGCTGGATCTCGTCTACTAGCCTTGGCTAAGCTTTCCGTCCAAATTATAAAGCCATTTCACTTAGGACGGTTCACTATTCATGAAATTCTTGCACGCTTATTCTTCTGCCAGAAATGGATGTGCAAATGAAAGATAACAACAGAATATCCCTTCTACTTAACTGTACAGCTGTTAAACTCACATGCGACAATATTACCCGAAAATGTGCGTTTATTTGGCATACATCATACGACGTTATTTTTTGTTTTAATGGCTATCTTGTATCCACCATTTCAAATTCAACCATTATTTTGTAAACCATATGTTGGCGGTTCATCAAGCGGATTGCCTGTTGGATATATTTTCGTCAAAAACCTTAAAACATGCAACGATATAGTCAAACAGAAACTACGTGAACGTTGCAGAGTGCACTGACTACCGGATGGGTCAACTTTTCTTTACGCCAGACTGGTCACTCCAGGCTGAATGATGGTTTAAGACAAACATAGTGATCTATTATTCGTGTTCACTGTTCGTAGTACCCACGTTTTGGTGTATGTTTACGTAGAAACTATCGCCCGTTTAAACAGATTTGTACCAAATAACAAAGCAACACAAAGAGTTGTGTTCATGTTGTCAAGCTGGAATTTTGTTGTTTTTTCTTCAGCTTCAGTTTGAGAGTTTATACATTTGAGCTGTTTTGCATCATTCATGATTCAGGATTAATGCATCGCACACACACTTATATTTTCACCGATAAATATCATGTGAAGCACAATAATCTGCTGCCAATAGCTTACAAGACATTACACATGCTTACCTACTAATTCAAACAGTTCACTGAGTATTAATCATTAAGAAATAAGCCCCTACCGAGATGCGCAATAGTATCAGCATTAGTGCGGTAAAGGCTATCTTCAGTCTTTGTTAATCTAAACTTCATGGATGTTGGACTGCGACTTTCTCATTTACATTAATATCCAATTTGAACTGTTTTATCGTAAAAGACGAATGATTTTCAACAAATTTTTAATACTACTCGCTTTAACCCCTGCATAGTGGAGTACACAAAATAATAATCGAAAAGTAAACATTACACAATCGTCAGTTTTTATCCTCAGGAAAATCTATTCGTGCACAATTATATTTAAATTTTCATCGTGCGCATTGTTGCATCATTTGTCGTGGTCATTAGTGACATACCTTTCAGCTATAGCTGTCCGGGTTAATGTATTATAGCCTCTCTAGAAAAACACCCATATAAAGCAGTTGCTATAACAAAAACTGTTGAAAGAAAGACGTTCAGAAAATCCGCTTCATTTTATAAGTCGAGACTTAATCAAAATAGAGAAAGCAAGATCATTTACAACTAAGACTTTTTTCCTTCAGATTGAAAAGGAATTGTACATAGGAAAATAATACTCTCAAAAGAAAGCTTCAGAACAGGCTAAAACCGAAGTACGTGAAAAACGATCACGTTTAAAATAAGTCTAGTTGAACGAGTTAATATATGTTTATATATAATGTTAAGCAGATGGATCTGTCCAGAAATCATTTGTTGTCAGCGACTATGCTGTGAACAAGTTTTACAGATTTATTTTTGCGGGGAATATAATTTGAAAATGTGAAAGTTGCAGTCATCCTCCGTCAAACACTCACCAACAATATGCATGTATTACTAAATGATTAGCTTCTTTGGAGTTGTTTATGCATTTGGCGAACTGTTAAATTGTCTGATTATAGTGAATATGTACCACCGAGTATATGATTTCCAACATCACAAATTCGTCACTCGCAAGACTGACCAGTGAATATTTTAATAAAAGCCGTACACACGTGAGGTTAATGGAAGTTAAACACTCAATGCTTAGGGACATTTGATCACGCCTAACATATACATAGGTTGCAAAATGGCTAATTTCGAAAGGCGTTTGCTTAAGAATGACATAACGATCAGCTAGTGATTCAACTGAGTGACAATGATTCATCACACAGCCGCACTGTAGCTGTTAACAGTTTAAAAAGTCAAATGATAAAACACAAAGGCAGAGTGAAATAAACTCATGACGGGATCAATGAAGCAGTATATGACACCTAACATGATGAAGCTGTTCAGTGCCACATTTACCTTGCATCACTATACTTCACAGCCGGAATATCATGGCTGTTTGCTTAATGTTAACACTGGAACAGTCGCAACAAAAGACAACATAGGCAGAAAGGAAGACGTCAACGTACAATATCTCCTCTGACCGTAAGAGCTAAAACTATAGATTTATTCGTTAAAAATCACTCACTCACTTTATCCGTCTTGGTTGAGAGGCTTCGGATGTTTGATTGAGTCACTGTCGTCAGGCTTAAGTTTGATTCACTGTCTCCTAAAGGAGTAGGGGCAAAACATATTGGTGAGAATTCTTCTGTTTCCCACTGCTTAAAAGGAGTATAAAGTGTTTACAATGGACCTGGGGCCTCCTTTGGCTGACCTGAAAAGTCCACGTGAACATTTTGCTTTCTCTATTATACCTCTCATCATGTAATTTCCTTCGAGGTGCATTCAGTTGCTCACGATCCTCTGGGGCCAAGTCTTGCTACGCACACCTCCGCTCAACGTGATTTCGAAAGGGGCTGACGGAACTTGCAAGCGTCTGATGTAGTTCCCAAGAAAACCTTGAGTAGCCTCTGTGACGCATTCATATAGTTCGCTTTTCGGTTAGAGTAGTTCGCTGCCCAAACGGCATGTGTTGCAGCTAGATCTGCCTCGTTTGTGAACACCATAATTAACCAACCACGAAAAATAGCGATATCGTGATCCGGCCTTGACTGAGATGTCTGGGTGGTAGTTTCAGGCAAGCTAAATGCTTTCACGCAATGGTTGCGTGAAAGGTGTAATCCACTAGATTTTAGACGAGCTTCTCTCTACCGAGCGCCTGTGGGCGCGTCTATATAACCAATTGAACTGCAGCTAACCACCATGGCATCGGGCCATGCGGTCGTTCCGGTCATTTCCAAATTCATCTGCCGGTAACGCACACTGCAGGCTTCCTCCTTATCCGGTAGAGCCGGGTCGTCCGCGACTCTCGCAACCCCTAAGAACAGGGGTACCTACCAGCCTTTATAGTTTAGGTAGCATCCCTGTCAGTGTGATGCACGGCTTCTGAAGCAGTGGAAGATGTATAAACTTCGCCTCGTTACCTGTTAATGAATTTTGCATTCGAGTTTGTCCAACACCTACGAGGTACTACTTCAAGCTACACAGATTCAATTGGTCAGAACTTCTCCCGTTAGCGTAGTTACATAGATCAGCGGTGAATGACGAGTAGGCAATATGTAACCATCCTTCACAAATGTCAGACTGTAAAGTCTGAGTTATATTCCTGATGTCTCCGCATTTCGAGCACGGCGAGTGCCCCTCTGCAAGGCCGAACGTCGTCTTCTGGTAACCCGGGGAAAATATATTACTCGTCAGTATATCACAAAATTTAACAAGTTCGACTGAGCAGTAAATATTGTCCACCGCGATCTTGACATTGAGGCCTGGTCTGAATTTCTCTGTGCGGTGTGGATTTTCAAATTTTGAAGATAAAACACGTCTGAGTGAAGCTAAATTTGCATCCGGTCGATCTAGATGCTTTTCGAACAACCAGCCACTGCTTAGTATTAGCAGAATTCAACGCACCTAACATCAGTTGGGGAACACAAAGTTTCACCAGTGGTCCGTGCCGTCATAACGAGAACGAACCATAATCCTGTATGACGGCTCGCGCATATCGATGACCTGTCTGGTCAACCAGACGGTGTGACGATCACACCGACATAGTCACTCATACCAGACAGGTTAATAGGTTGAGATCTCATGAACTACAGTTTCTCAGTACCTCAGGTTGCGCTCGGGAGAAGGCTGACATCATTTTTCAACAGAAAAAACGATACTGTTATACCGCCATTCATCGGCCGCCGGGCTTTTGAGTCAAAGGCAATGATTGAGAGCCGTACTCGTTTTTCCTTCTAGGTCTAGGCGTCCTGGTAGTAGCCAAGCCTACATACAACTATGAATACTCACAACACTGTTAATTCCATACCGCATCGGCCGTCCCGCAATATGAACCGTGTCGTCCTATCTGCTGCATATAGCAGAGTGGATAAGCGAAAACATGCTGCTGCTGACCCCCCTACTGTTCTATAAAAGTTAGCTCACACTCCCTTCTCAACTCTATTTCCGCTGATTACTCTGCACGTCGCACAATAGATACAACTAATCATAGTAATATTGGGCCAATCAATCCCGTCTGTTACCATTCATCTTCAAGCCTCTTTCATCTCTTGTTTCGACCTAGAATGCGACTTAATGAGGATGCTTTGAGCGCTCGAACTTTAAAACATCGGTTAACAGACCACTCTCACACGAACGTCAGACTCGTTTAGTGTCGATGTTTGTCGTGTTATAGAGACTAGAATCCATGACGGTAGTCAGCATGTGAAAATAACAGCACCTGCATCGGCCGCTCGATACTGGTTTTACACTTCGAGGGACTCTACAGCCACCGTTACAGGTCAGGCTGGAGTAGGTATAGTCCTCAGCACGTCTGCTGCAACCGCGTTAGTAAACTGAATTCCTGTTAACAGCAGACTTTGTGCTGTCCACTCGGCAGGTTTTACTAAAGCCAGCTGTGGACGCTAAACCTTCAGAAATCCTTTCATTGTGTCTGTTTACGCTGTAATCCACAGTAGTGACACCGGCGTCAAGAATATCTTTTATTCGGATTTGGCTGCTCTTCTTTGGTCGACATATGGTATTTATGTAATCGTTCTGGCCGAAGATATGGACCCCCAAGTCGGCCGCCTTAGTGAGGCAGGTTCTTATTTAGGTGACAGGTTTGGGATATCATCGCACCTCTAGGTTAACAGCACGCAAATGGTACAGTCGTGTGTTGAGCATGAGCTATTTTTGGTCAGTTCTAACTTTAAGCATCGCGCCAGTCATTGTTATACTTGGTGCCCAGCTACTCCGAATCGGATTTAGTCTTAGGTAGGTCAAATATTAGTCAGTTATGAGTGGCGGAGCTCCATTCGGGATTGTCGTTCTTAACGAGGCACACACTTAAATTCAGATCATGCGCAGGGGCCCTGTCGTATTTTTCTTACATTTCCTGGGCAATAACCCCACCAATAACAAGAGCTGGCTGTTAAAAAACTGCTTATGCCATCGATAAACTACAAGTATCTAACTAACCTAGAACCAAGCTTAACAGTTCTCACCCTGAAGATCCTCATAGATGTTGGACTCATATCTCACTGGCCATTCGTGGAGCATGTGCTGTGGCATACAGTACAGGGGTTTAACAAGCAGTAGATTACACAGAAATCCGTGGAACTGTTAGATGTCAGACTAAACAATTCTGCTGGTTGTTCAAATAACAGGTTTAAGAGAGATAACCGTAAGAAACTCAGGCAAGGACAGGTCGCATGGCTTATGGCAAAAATTAAGGAAACAGAAACCGCTTTTGCTCCGGGTAAAAACTGTCCAGTTTGTTCAAGCTTATCCGTAAAACCGATCCCAGGCGATCTTCTGTCAGTAAATATATCAATGAAACAGACGACGCACTGATCCATGACGAATCTCAACCATTAGAATGCAAGGCGGAACACTCCGAGGGTCAGTCTAGCTGGCTTCCTTCTTCTACTGTGTTTCCGCCACAAATTTGCAACGTAGTACACTAGGCGGTAGATCTGGGACCAAGTACTAAAGCTAAGGTTCGTATATGCATTTTAGCTCTCAGATGTGATAGAGCTGCCGGTTCATATGATGATGCCAGCCCTTTCCATAGAAGATGGGGAGGCATTAATGGGGTCTCGACTCTGTCGTTCCAATACGTGTGGACGAAGGAGAACATTTCTTGGTGCTGAGATCATCCGATAATAGCTCCCACATGCAAGAAATAGGCCGGGGAAAATTGAAAAAATGACACAGGGATTAACTTAATTCCAGTGTTTATCACGGTGCTGGTATCCACTATATTTCGTCGATTTACGACAGCTTGGGAAGCAAACGTTATGAAAGAACACGGATGGTTTCGCACTGGGCCAAGATTTAACGATCCACTGTTTAATCTTCGCTAAATTTCGCAGCAGCGTTATATGTATCACCAGCCAACAATTGTCGTATTTCTCAAACTTAAAGGTGCGTTCGATTCGGTTGATCGATCTGCACTTCTAAAATTGCTTAAGCGCAGGGATGTGAGGATCAAATATGTGACCACACTGTCGGCGCTTTATTTCCATACTTCAGCTCAGGTTAGGGTTTACGGTTAACTGTCTGACAATTTCAGCACCATCTTACCCGCTAGACGGTTGTGGACCATGTCTTGTTGAAATATTACTCACTGTTGATGAAATGGAACGCAAGCTGAGATTGACTAATGTGAACAAGTCCCTGACCCGAACAAAATTTATCTTTTATTACCACATGAACTGGCGGTAGACCTACACGTACACTTCATGGATTTGTACCAGTTTTCTCTCAATGGAAACAAACTGCCGGATGAATGGATATAAGCAATTATTGCGTTTATTACAAGGGAGGAAGACCGGCAGAGGCCTTCATTTACCGGCGAGTAAGCTTAACGTGTTGGTTTGTCAGAGTAAAAGAGCGGCTAGTAGCTCACAGTCTTCAGAAAAAATTGGACCACCTCATAATCTTCAGCGAAAGGTAGCACGGTTTTCGGCAAGGGCTCTCCGGTTTGACTAATCTGGTATTTGCCAGAGAGTGATGGATGGATGTGATAGCTGAAAACTAGGGTACGGACGTTGTTTCTTGATTTCAGCAAGGCTTTTGACAGGGTTGCCTATAATTCTTTCCTCAGCAAGTTAATAACGTAAGCTGTCAACTTGACTGTAACAGATTGTATAGCAGATTTTCCACATTGCAGGGTCATTCGCTGAAAGGATCCACCAACAACTATCGGACTAGCTGCGTGCCTGTAGTGGTGATCAACCACGGTCAGTATTCGGGCATTGTTGTTTTTGAGTTTCATAAAATATCCACCGGGAGAGTTGCACTTGCCAGCCTCCGTCTTCCCTGATGATATGAGGTTGTGAATGACACTCTTCAAAACGGATTAACGAAATATCGTAACGCGGCCTGAAAACGATATCATGATGGACAGTTCAATGGATCCTGCCTGGTAGATTTCAATGATTTCAGAGCATATGAAGCCGGCAAATACCTGTTAACCCAGAGTAGTAGCAGGAAAGGTCTAGGAATGCTTGTGACTGACACTCTCAAACCACCGGATGACGCTAAATAGGCCTATGTTAAAGCTAGGAGAGTGTTTGTAGTAATTTGTATATCCTTTGATAAGTTATTCAGATAGGTCTCCTGTTTGCTTTTCTCGTCTCTTGTTTGTCCGAGATTGGAGACTTGCTAAGGACCAGTGTTCCTGTGTGCTCGAAGAGAGGTGGCTCAAACTAAAAGAGTACAGAAAGCAGCCATTTATATCGTTGTTTCGTCAGGGGTCTCTCCAATAATCTGTGGCTAGAGTGTCTGAACATGTGCCCCAAAGTTACCGGCGACTAATCGGTCAAAATAAATTTCCTCGTCCGAAATGAGTACGAATTACGCATCGTTCGTCTCGATGGAAGTTAATAGCCGAAATGCGCAATTAGCGCAGATGGTGTTGACTTCCAGTCGCATGGCCGTCAAACGGGCACAAGACGCGCTCGTTTGCTCGCAGAAAGAAGGAAAATAAACAAACTCTTGTTTATCCCGAGGTCGAGATGCTTAGCGAAAAGACTGACACAATCGGCAAATCCTGCATTCTACCAACAAACAGTTAGCAAACTACTTGTTAGCAATACAATTTCTGTGCTTAACAGTGACGTTGGTGGATTCCAGCGTGAACTATTCAATACATCCTGCTGTGGTTGTCAATGCCCTGGATCAGACAGTGGAACGAGTAGGTAATAGGCTCCGAATGTGTGAATTCCGAGCCCTTGGCTTGGCTTCATAGCTCAGCTGGTAGAGGGCTTGCCGCGTTCGTGCATGATGTATCTGTCGCTGGTTCAAATCCAGCTGATGCCTTACTTTTTCACAACTGAGTCCCATCTAAGGACAGATAGCAGCAAATTTGAACACTGCGACGTTCCATAATGGACACTGAAAAAGTTTGTTTTCATATCAAATGTCACCTTGGTAAAATGTTCCCACGCCCATAAAGAATAAAGGATTTCTGATGAGTAGTCGGGGATTTGATTAATTTCAAGTTGAACATCACCCATAATTGATCCCAGCTGTCGCATCCCCATAGACTATCCAGTCGGCCCATTTCGAAAAGAAGCACTAGACTCGAGTTTCGCTCTCATTAGAGCTCGTCAGTAGTGCATATCATCGCCACTGCCGGGACTTGAACCACGGACATGCTGTTCATGAGGCAACCGTGTTTACCACTGCGCCATTGACCTCACGTTAGGCACGACCGAATTATCATATGAGAACGCTCAACCACTTTCGCTTGTGAGTAATGATCAGGTTGTCCGATCGTCTTGAAATAGAGACACAGTTACTGTCTGTTAACTCCAATCGATAACCCCGCGATTAGGACTTCCTAGACATAATCTTCGTCGATATTGTTATCGTTGAGCACAATGATGATGTTGTTGATGTGGTTTCCTTTGCCACAGCTAGTAACTGCAAATTCCACCATAAATGCTTCAGTATTTTTCACACTCATTATATTTATCATAAAGCGACTCTTTTGTGCTCACTACTGTAACATAGAACTCAGGTGTATCCTCAAGGCATCTACCAGTTTTATAGAAGAAAATTCGTGTGCTTCCATCTTGATGCATTTAGATTATTCTGGATAACAAATTCTGATACTTAATGAACAGCATAGGCAGAAGGATCTTGCTCTCGAGCTTGAGCGACCAACCAGCATGCAAAATAATTTCGTCCCTTCGCAGCAGCAGACTGCGTAACCCATCTTATTCAGTACGACGGATAACGTAGTAAAGTGCCGGCATTTCTGCCGGTGGTGCGTACTCCCTGATGTTATAAGGATATTCAGGGCTGCAGCATGCTGTTGGCCAGAGTAGGAGCTAAAACTAATGTTGATGTTCAGAGTAAATGGTCAGCCTAAACCAACTTCTAGACATAAATTAATGAGACATTATCCCGTTGAATATTTACAAACTGGTCTACACGTCATGTTTGCACACTGACCACATTATACAATTCAGCCTAATAATTCACCGAAGTTTGCCGGGAACCATAATGGAGTTAAGAAATTGTGGATTCATTATTGGCTAAACTACAGTTTAATCGGTAACCTTTTGTTGCTAATCGTAAAGGCATTAACATTTGTTCTTGTAAACAATTTTCTGTGAATCACTATTCCACTTAGGTCAGGTCACAGAAAAATTGATCGCTTGCAATGACGTAACTTGTTTTCATCATTTTTTCACATGCTGACATTCTTATAACCTACAGTTGACGTTGAAGCAATCCGTCAACCTATGTATAAGACTTACGTGAATGACACAGTCCAGTTTGCCACGTTTACAAACTTCAATCTCCGAAATGAATAAGAAAACAAGCATACCCGTCAGACACAGCCAGCGTCCTTTTAAACGCCCAGCCACTTCTGTGCCGAAGAGGCAGGTAAATGAGACTACTATTTTGTTATACAAAAGATAGAACGATAGCAGAGCGTGGTTTCGATCCAAGGACCTCTGGGTTATGGGCCCAGCACGCTTCCACTGCGCCACTCTGCTACGCTCACCTATCGCCTACTGAGTGATTGATGAAAATGCTTACCGTATTCTGAGACGGTCATGTGATATGGACTGGGTGATTAATAAGCCTATCACGCATTTAGGTTCATCATTCTACAAATAGTGTGAACTTTTTTTACCATCAGTGTGATTAAATCATATTTATGAGGTTTCCTGTTATGCACTGCTTGTATATTGGTATCGATGTTTCAGTTTTAACATTCATGATGCTATGGTATATTTATGACATTCTACCAACCACTCGTTGGTTAGATTTCGATTGTAGTGGTTATCCGCTCGCTTTTATTCATATCATTTATTTTTATACCAGAAAGTTTGAACATTTTATCTGCAAAGTTTTGTAAACATTATATACATATGAGACTGTTTCAGAAATGACCGAGCATATAAAATGATTAGGATTAACACAGTGGTGAATGTTTTGACCATTTTGACTAATTAAATTCTCGTGCACTTCGTGATGTGGTTAGTTTACAAACACAATCAAATTAGAGTGGCATGAATGAATCATATGTTGTACCCAATAAATGTGAAATCAAAAGGGTTGGATTCGAACTACCGAATTAGTATCCCAAGAAGGAAAATCGTAAATTCGAAATTTCACTTCGGTTATTAACAATTTTATTATGTTGCGTAAAATTTGCGAGCAAATGCCAAAATTGCTGGTCATTCGTGAAGAGTAGAAGCAGTTTAAGCAGACGACAATTCTGGTGATTTGTCAAAATGTAATCGGCATAAACGGCAGACATATATTACTGCAATGCAGATTCTCAACGCAAAGTGAGTTGCCCATACTAACTAGTCCTCCTGAATTGCGACATTCGCTTTGATCTTCGCAGAATCAATTGCCCGATTATCGGACATATGCGCGTAATTTGGTTTAAGTTCTGTTCTGGTAACTGCAACTTTTGAGCATTCCGGTTCTACAGTAGTACATCTAGAAATCGGAAAAAAACCGTCAACCTCTGTCTTGGTTGGGAATGGTGATAATGTCGAGGTATCACTAAACGTTTATATTGTGTCCGCATGCCTTCCAAATGTAGGGGCAAAAATAAGATAACCATATCTACAGTAATGCAATATTCTAACTGTTATCTGTGGTTGTCACATATCTGGCATGCAAACGCATATAGTCGCTAAACGTGGACTTAGGCGAAGCCTCGCAAATACCCCCCACTTGGTTCTGTGATAAACGCTGAAGTGAATTTAGACATTTGCGGTCAACATGTAACATGAATGCTTTCTTCATTGCTGTTGTTGGCAACGTTTCGTTTTCTAAACGTTTTCCAACGAGCTTGTTTTTCTTATAATGGAATGCACGGTGAAAAGCCATCTAAAAAATCAACTTGATTAATGATGTCAATTTCAAAAATAACTGAAGGCGAAACTTTTGCGCGATTTACGAGGACTGAGCTTTAGAACAGCAAGTGGCTATCGCGTAGGAGTATGATGCGATGACCTGTGATGATAGCTTTTACTAAGTAGCTTATCGAAAGGCACCAAAAGGACTGCGCAAAAGTGGAAAAGTTGAAGTTATCCGCTCAGTTCGATTTGAAAATTAGTTAGCTTGGTTCTCAGTAAGAAAGTTTGTTTGCTCTCTGCCCTCAACGAACCAGTCGACATGTGTGCTCTACCATAGTTGACGCCCATCCAATATAAAAATCGGTGTTTTCTTTTGATGAAAAAGAATTATTTTACCGTTGTTACTATTATGGACGCTACAGAAAGCGTAAATATTTAACTGCACGTTTTCTTTGTTGATCCAACTTTAGCGTTTAAACGAACTGTTTTACACTTATATATTCACCATCATAATCATTATTTGCAAATCATTAGCTCACTACCACCTTCCTGTTTGTTCTATGCCGATTGTACGTTTCTTACCAACTGACCTATTTTTGCTGTCCGAAAGAATACGGACAACCATGAGCACGTTTTTCTTATTGTTTTAGGATAAATTAGAGATAACTCAATGGAAAAATGCCCCCCCGCCATTTATATCCAAATGGATTCTGCAGTAGTTTTCACACAGAGGATGTAAAACATTATTCAATTCATTAATGCAAGTAAGTCAGTATACAAATTATTTGTGGCTAAATTATTAAGACACTTTCTAAACACCCAGTAATGAGTTACTTTCACCTTCATTTAACTACTACATAACTGCTATTGTTACGTTTTATATTTCAAATGTCTTATATGTAGAACAGTAGACGTGACGAAAAATTGTTTTCGATAATTCATCATCAGATCAATACAATTATATAGATTCAGCAAAATCAAAAACAGTGTGTACACAAGACAAAGAGGTTTAGCAGAATGTCATTGGATCAAGCAGAACGTTACAAAATATCCAGGCTTGCATAGGTCAGTCATTCAGGGAGCAAATCACCAGTGTTAACGATTGGTGGTTTGGAGTTCCACCCATCATGACGTCACAAAGTTATCGGTTGCAGTTTGGATGGGCATACAGATTGATGGTGTGACCTTTGGCCATATGTCTAGATTGTGATATTCAACAAAAAACAATTCGTGAAATGCACCGATCGGATAATGGTATGAGATGTTCAAAACCTCCTCTCAAGATGTAGAAGGAATATGATACACAAATGTAAGTTTAAGTAAAATTTTGACGTGACATTCACGTAACAACATCTTTCTAAGTGATGATTCACATGAGCTGTTATTTTCTAGTTGTGAACTACATAACGTTGGTGCAGCTCACGAACTATTAACAACAGGAAGCATAAAATTAAACCATGCAAGTTGGGTCACTTTGATAAAAAATAGTTTTCTTTGCTTTATCACTGGCAGACTAATGCAAGCAGATATTGCGAACAAGAACTAAGAAAATATTTTTCATTTCGAAACACACTTAGTTTTTCCACAATGACATTGAAAGTCCAAGGATATACCATGCATTTCCGATTGCTGCGGAGAGATGAGGGTAACTATTTGCTAAATGTTCCTCAATAAATTGTACAAATATTACTGCAGCAAAAATGTATACAAATAAATATGAACTGTTAACTCGTAACTATAGTTGATTGTTGTCTTGCATGTTGACAAACAGAAAAATTAAGGGTTCCTTAGTGATAATCCCATTCAATGAATACTAACAGTTTGATGGAATTACAATACGTAAAAAACAAATTAAACCAATATTTTAACAAGTTAACAGTTTAAAATAAACCTGTTTATCACACATAAAATCATTCCGCAAATTGCTATAAAGGTGACAACTAACTCATTATCTACGCTTTTTTACAGTAAGTAATTATCCACATTTTGTTCCATGAGCAAACACCAGATGAAAGAGACCGAATCGAACGATTACAACCACGCTGCCATTTGATTAGAGTTGGTCGATGTTTCCATCGCATTTGAACAGCAGTTGCGCAGCTTTCAGTAGTCTTGCCAGCAATTGAAAGTTATACACAATCACAAAACACACACTAGTTCAGCTAAAACTAAGAAATTTGAACGAAACGAATAAATTATTGCTTTTTGACAGAAACGTCAAAAAAACACTTGATTCCGGGTAGAAAAAGCGATCACTAATAATCGGTTGTCCTAATTTTGTGTTTTTATATTGGAAGTAGCAACCAATTTTGTCAAACTAATCATATCAAACATTCTAGTGGTATTTCTATAATATGTTGGTAAGTTGGCATAAATAATGAGCAAGTAAAACGACTGTGCGCGCGAATCATTTGAAATAACAACCGTTTTTACACTTGAAATTTATTACCGAGATTTTCAACGTTATCTCAGAAATATATTCAAGAAGCACAGCCATATGCCATATCACCAGGTATATACCACAAATGTTAATACAATCTTGTATTTTCGTATACCTCGTGACGTAAACCATTTTCTTGATAAAAGTATTTTCAACAACTCAGAAAATTCGTTGTTTAGATTGGAAACTTTAAGCAAAATGTGAAGTTTCAATATGGCTGACTTGGCACGGACTGTGAAACTAAGAGTTACATTTAAATCTTCATCGATTATTTGCCGGAGTTCATTGAATAGTATGCCTCAGAAACAACAGTGGTATGTCCCAGAAGTTGACTGCCTCCTGGAACCTGAGAAGTCACCCATCATCACTAGCATTATCGCTCAACGTGAATCAGAACCAATAGAGGTTCACTCCACTTTGTAGATGGGAGTTTAGTTATATCTTTAGGGAATCTCCGCTGAGGAAACAGATCGACGCCGAAAGTTTAGGGTGACAAATTACTTTGTTACGTTTACCGAAAAAATACTGCACGTTAACATCTGAATTTTTTTTATATATTAGAGAGACTGACCATGCTTTTGTAATTGTTAGTGAAACATAACAAAATAGTTAGTACTATCATTTCAACAGGGGTTCATTAAACCAGCCAGTTTTGCATGTAACGACGTCATTAATCATGAAATACTGTTTGCCATGAGATTATCTCACAATGTGCTAGTGTAGTATTGACCCTTAGGTCGTGGTCTGTACCCTGCCAGTTGTTTAACTTCCACCGCTGTCCAGCGTTTCACAACTGACGAGACGACACGAGCTTGTACTGCTGTTGCACAAAATCGGTTATACGATGCCACTACTAATGCGGGCACCTAAAATATGAATAGCTATCAGTAGATGAAATATCATATAATTTCGATCAAAAAAGTATTTGGCTTCATCACTTGTGAGATGAAGTTTGTGTGGCGTGGTTCAGCAGAGACACTGCTGTGTGTTCAACGCTTCCTAGATTATAGAATGTCAGTTTCTCTTAAGTTGATCGCATTGTAAACAGTTTGTTCATCAAAACCCGAAATACTGTATGTCTATGTTCTACCTAGAATAGGAAGCCAGATCCACGATATATGTAGTAAACAAATCTCATCACAACGCCTTCAACCTCGTAATAGACACGTTCAATATGGAGATTCTAACGCCCGAATGCAATCATTTGTAAACAGCATTTAACTTGTATTCATCTGTGGAAAGAATTACGCAGCTGTCTCCGTTCACTTTGACGATTAAGCTTAGGAACAGGACCAAATATTCGTGCCGCAGAAACAAGCGTTCACATATGTACCAGAATGTTATTCCGTTTGTTTGGCGCAATGAAGGTGACCAAAAATATATGTACATTTATGTGATTTTCGGATTGTTTGTGACATCGCTTTATCATACTGCACAGGTCTCATGTATTTTCAGTCCCAATCTATTACATACATCACCACAGTTCCAAAACCCAGAAGCACACCCAAAACAAAACAGCTTCTTGGAACCTGTCACCTTGAAGCATCGCGGTTAACATCTCAAATATACTACATGGTTCCTTATAGTTTAGTTTTTCAAAAATTGTGACGTTTTTTGACATAGATTGTAGCATGCAAGCCGGCTGTTTCTACTCGGGTTGTCCGTAACGCTTACGGACCAACTGCGGGGCAATGTGGAGACACCAGGGGGCAGCGTCCTTCCGAAGTAGGGGTTCCAACAAGTCCTGCAAAAGGAAACAACAAGAAACAAACATGAGCCAAAGGCCAGTAAGCCATGCACACGACTTACACAAACACAGCAGCACGCTCCGTCACCAATTCAAATTCAACTAGTGCGCGCCTGCTGGTTTCGGTCGCACATTACAAGATCATTTATTTTGCAGGACAGGAAGTGTAGTAAAAGTACGTTTTTGATACAATCACATTTGGCCACGTAATACAGCTTATTTTGGACAGAGAAGCATCGCTTAATCGCCTCAACTGCCTTGGTCATTAGCTGACTCACCCGATCGACATGTAAGCAGTTAACACTCAGTCGGCGTCCACAAACACAGAATTAAGATGGTGTTGATTTTGACAAATACCAAGTTTAGTTTGGTTCCCCTTTATAATTGAAACAACCTGATGAGACTTTATCAAAAACACATGTTCGTTACACTTCGTCGTCTATGACTTAGTGGGAATTCTTGAAACAATCAAACTTATGTTGTGTCGAGTGCAAATTACTGTCGACACATTCAATTAATTTTAAAGAACTAAGTGAGATTATATATTTTAAGGATACGTAACAAACACCACTGAAGTGTGGTAATAAGATTTGTATATATTTACACCAATGTAGATTTTCAAAATTTTATAAAATATCCTTACCGCAAAGTTTCAATATTTGTGTATCATAAACTGATATAATCTTTATTCTTATGTGGAAACAATTTTGGCGTGTATTTAACAATACAGTTGCCATTCCGAACAACATAAACTAACACAATTTGTGCCATGTTTAATGAATAGCTTCTAGAAGATGATTCAATGGATAGAAACACTATATAGATGGAATACCACTTGCAACTGTTCACAACTTTTAAATGCAAGCAGAGCTTTCAGTCAACCACGTTTGAACGCGCTGTTTCCGTCACTCATCTATTTCCAACAGAAGCTCACTGCTTTCTTAAATAAGTCACATCTAAATTATTAAATCATCCAAAACAATTAAAAGTAACACAGGTCCAAACTTCATCAGTAATGCTGGTGAAGTTTAACTTGAACTATTCGAGAAATCCTCACCAGATAATCAGTCATCCGGGTACTTTGATGGATTCCATATGACAGAGGGCTGGGTGGTCAATTGGGTTCAAATGTTAACTTGGTGAGCTATTGGAGTCGCTTCATAGTTCAGTTGATAAAACATGTGCCACGTTCTGGTATACCATTTTTTGTCTATGGTTTGAATATAGCCGACAAGATAAATTGATTAACGGAATTGCACACCATTTTATAAAAGCCATACACATCAGTTCCACTTTTTGTTTGAAGCAAACAATTCACAAATGTGTCTAAAATATGACGACATTTTATGCCACCAACCATATGTTCTTAGGCTGTTGGATAAATCGCCCATGATTTGGGAGAACGCATATCCCAAATAAAGTCGATTATACAATACCCGCGTATTATTGTGGCGCAAGTATTTACATTAGTTCTATTTTTTAAGTCTCTCTATGTCTACTAACTGTAGATGGCTGTCGAAACATATTGCACATAGTTTAAGGAGCAGTTGAGCAAAGAGGATAGCAAAAGATCCATGCTGAAAAGTAGATATGATTGAAAAAATAAATGAAGTCCTCAAGCATGATTGACAACTTTGATGTGAATATGGCTGGCAAATGATTTTAGTAGGATGCTGTTTCTATGTGAACGATACTCTGACAAGAAGCAAACATTCAATTTTATGGCGACGAGGGGAAACCACATTGTGTTATTGTTATGAAAACAAATCAATTAGACTGCTTCTGTGAGGACGCGATTGGTTACAAAATGAAGGAAAAATCAGGAAGCTTGCCTTATCCACAACGTCTGTTGTGAATGAATAAGTGACGGGTTGTACAGCTTGAAGACCACAGGTTCTGGGACACAACTGACACTAATATGTTGTTGGTTTGATGAATTCTGTACCTCAGGTCCAAGCGTGTTCCATTTATATAGCATTCATTCATGTTATCAGGATATATTCCCAACAAACTCGCATGATACTGTTTACAACAGTGGGCTCTAGATTTGTCAGTATATATATTAGGCCACTGGCTTACACAATGCATACTTCAGTAAGTGCAACCCACATCTGCTCTTGTGTAACCGTGTACCTATTTGAAATTCAATACTTACAGCGTCGGGCAATTACTATAGTACGTTAGCAACTAACTACGGTCTGCTAATGAGAAATGAGCTTGTGTGGAAGGTGAAGGAGCTATACAAGTGTCTAAGGATTTAGGAGGGTTTGAACATATCGTGATTTAATCAAAAGCGGCCATAGAAAGCGAAGTTCACGTAGTATCTTCTGAAGCATCGGACGAAAACTTTAGAGTCCGTCGGCACAATTTATATTCATAAGAAGAACTATAATTTCAAGAAACTTCATAATGAACATGACTGATCAGAAAAATTACTCCAGAACAAGTTTACCTACGGTTTGTTATTGTAAACTTCATTAAAACAAATTTAAATTAGCCTGACATGTTATCTCAAGACAGATGTCACACTTGAAAAATCAGTCAGCGGTTATCAATGAATTGTCTGGCTATTATTTGTGCGACAGCGCTGTTTAGTTTCTCTCCCGAAAAAAATTCAGAATAACGATATCTGGTGGGCTGATTTTTACCATTTGCAATTTGTTTATGAGGTTGCTCCACAAATTTACAATTGTGGGTTTTCCTTGTCAAACTAACAAATTTAGAAGAGATCCAATTTCGGAAAATCTGCGCTGTGGCCGGGATCGAACCAGTGACAGAACTACCATTGAGAGTTAAACCAACAAATATGACAACTACGTCCAGTCATACACGCAAACATTCAGGAGAGACATCGATTAATTTAAAACACTGCACAAGCAATCATGTCCTTCAGCGGCGACTCCTTGGGAGAAAGGAATATAGAATGGTGTTTCACGAACAGTAGTGGAAAATATGTTCGAGGCAGAAAAATGCAAATGCATCGCAAATAAGTGAACCAGAATCAAATATACTGGGCTTTATGCTGTAGAAAAATACGCACTACGACTACATTCACTGATTTGCGTTAATATCACGCAAAGATTCAAGTATATATATATACAAGCACCGCTAAAGTTTGGTGTATCACGGAAACGCATTCGAAGGACTAACCCAAAAACCTAGACAACGAATAGGTTCAGCAGTGAGTCAATGTCTACAATTCATATACATCGTATGTGTATACACCGATGCACTCACTTACAAATAATATCTAGATTATACCAACGACTAAAGAAGAAAAATCAACGTCACTGTTGTTCTCTGAGTTGACAGCATCACATTGAATATACCTGCAATTGAGCAACTATCCTACTAGTTTTCTCTATATCGATTGGTGAAATTCACCGACTATCTGACATAAGAACTGTAAATGAAACAAATGAATTTGCCAATTGTTATCCTTTAGCCTAAAAACTGTATGTAATGTGCTGAAATTTATTAAACCCAGGGCATTTTCAAAATGTGGAGGTGCAAATGCGGGGCCAAACTTTGTATTTTGTTTGCCATCAGAAAAGTATAAATTAGCAGACCAATAAAAATAGTCGATAAGCGTAATCAAGTGCAGAGTGAGATTTGATGAGGCTGCAAGCAAGTAAGTATGTTCCAGTCTGCTATAAGAAATCAACATCTTTGACATTTGCTACGCTATTCTTCCATCGTATACACAAGAATGTTATCCAAATCGATGGTTGGTTGTTTCATAAATTCAAACAGTGAGAACCGAAATGTCTCCTTTCGAACTATAAATCAGCCTTGCTGTGTTATGTAAAATGATCTGCAGAATAATTTCACCAGAACAAGATATTCTTGGTCCGCATAGTAAACCAGTGTACTTTATAAATACGCTGTTTTATCTAGACATTTCTGTTCGACAGTTATACTGCCCTGGTTTATAACAACTAACAAAAAATAGTGTTCAACTCACTGCAAAGTTCTTCGTAGAACTATAAACTTCAAATAAGCCTATTTATATCGATTATCCAGGAGGTATTTTGAGTAAAATTTGACGTGATCTGTTCACATCAACATTGCTACCTTCAGTGGCAAAAAAACTCTGACTGTACTGAACGTACGAGGTTTCACTATCCGCATTAATTAAATTGGTCAGGTGGTCTATCAAAGAACAACCGAACCTGTTGTTTACCAATTGTCCTTCCATATTTTTCAACGGATTTGTTACACTGCAAATACTTTTAAAGAAAATTATAGTAGAAGGAACCATGTAATATTGGTAGATTAATTTCTGGTCTACATCAAATTACCGTCTGAAAAATATTTTGCGATTAATTTATTGTCAAAACAAACAAGCCTTTCGTGAGAATCCTAAAAAAGCGCGTAATGCACCTTGTTATTCGGAAATCTCTTGATGCACTTCTTTATCGACCTCGAAATACCCACGAGTTTGAACTCACCAATTGTTACTACTCTTTTGTCATTCATTGTCACAACTGTCTATCTCTTTATACTCGGCCCAGTCGTCAACCGCATTCAGTGAGTTTTGAAATTAGCATTAGGTATTTCCCTAACATAACTGTTCACGTTACATAAAAATTAATATTCGTGTAACGATGTTCCTTCTTATTTTTTGTTAGTTGAAGCTATCACTCTAAATAAGGTTGAAATTTAGCTTACAAAACAAATTATATTGTTATCATTACATGACATGAATTGTCACTCTGAAAAATGCCCACTTCAAGTATAGAAAAGCCTTCCGCATTAATCCGGTGTTGGTTATTTAAAGAAAATATTCATTTACAAACATATAGGTACTTCAACTGGTTTATACGCAGTTACCTCGGCCGATTGGAGTAAGCGCTTTTGTGAAGTATGAAAATGAACATTAAAGGAGTGTTACTGTGCTGTGTGTCTCAAAAACGTGAAACCCTACGGGGATCATGGACTTCACCTATTTGACAAACGTTTTTGATCAATCAGTTCGGTAAGTTCTCTATAGTTTTCGAACACAACGTCATTTTTATTGCAGTATGTCAAATTTTTCCCACCGAGTTGTCGGTAATGGAAGTCGAAGACGCATAACTAAACAGTGGTTGCTTAAAAAAATTGTCCCAAACGATAATTAAGTTATTGATTACCGTTCCCCCTGTCTGGTTGGTCACCTAGACCACCCGACTGAAAATGTGTACGCTTGTCAACGTTCGATACCTTAGATGTCTTCTTGTACTGCTGAGTACCCCATCCAACAAGGCCGCTTCTCTTATGCAAGGAATCCTGTGGCACACTTATCTGCAGAATCTACCGGCAGGCGCATTCGAAGCACACAATCCGGCCCACTCATAGATATTAGTAATAACTAAACGAACAATTTTCAGAACCGTTTGATGGTAAAAAGTTTTCCATACAAACGTCGGTAAGCGCAGTGAGGAATGAGACATTTGGCATCAGCAGCTCGATGGAGTCAACATTTGCAACCGTCTAATCCTCACGTAAAAACTTATTTCAGATAATCCAGTAATGTTCATCTCAAAATCCAGCGGTATAATAACCCATAAACATGTGTGATAAATAACACTTTTCGCCCGAAGATGGATGCAAAAACTGTAAGCCGAATCTCCATAACAAACATTGTTTACAATCCTTTGCCTACTCCCTGAATGTCACATCATTGCGGCCCTTCTCAGGTTACTAAGAGACGTTTTAGTGAACCATAATTGAGCGCAATCAAAAGGAAATCATATTTTTGTAAGTATTATCCCGTCTGGACATTGTTTTGCTAGATGGAAAGTTTTGTCTTTTTCGATTTTGTATCGACTTGAGCCAACAACAGAAGGGAAACGAATACTTCTCCAGCCTACAATGTCCTTATCGTTCAATTCCGGGGACACTCTACGCATTTGCTTTCGGTTGTTGGTCGTCACAGACGAATTCCTTTTTATGGACAATCCAGCCATCTCTGTAATGTTTACGGTAATGTCCATGGGCAATAACGCCCAGTTACCACACATATGGTTGTTTTTAACTGAGCGTGAACAAACAGGTTCTGAGGTGGTTAATGAATATCTGTGAGTCTAACTATGTTCCGCAATTTGATCACAAAAATTGGCTGAACATTGGCCAAACCGACTTTGGTGTACACGTTTACCGTATTTCATTGACACCGTGACGTTAACAGTCAACGTGAGCACAGTCTGTGTCTTCACAAACTCATGTACGCTCTGAAAGATAAAATCGCCAACCCAGTTTAATTCATTGACCTTGTGAGTTGTCTGTTGAGTTCTTCCGAGCTTTTTCTTCGAAGCTGTCATTTTTATTAGTTTAGCGACCAGCTTACGTCAGGGGGTAGATGTGAACGATTTACAAGGTGTATTCGCCGTGTGCAAGTTCAGCAAATGAGTTGTTTTTAAATTCGCGTAAACTTCTGCAAAACTGTTAATGAAACCCCGAAACTTGAGCAAGCAAAATATGTAATATTCGAAGTTAGGGACTTCGATTAGCCCTAGAAAATTCACACGGATTGAAACTTCCCACGCCAGTAATAAGGAGAACAATTCGTACTGGTTGCAGTACATAGTCCTTTTCCCTGAGAGTAGAGGCCGTATTCATAGATATAGAACAGTATTAAACAAATCACAGTCTGACTGACCATACTAGAACCTGTAAAGTCAAATTGTAGGCCGGTTGGTGCAGTACAGAACAAAGAACTTGGGGAATAACGGGATGAGTAACATTGGGACTTTTCGTCCAATTCTGATATGGTATTGTAATACAACGTTTGGATTGGTCCCTCGTTAGATCACACTATGTTTCTGAGTTTGAATGAGCGGTGATCGAATGAATTTTCACCACACCTCAATAGGATATTCTCTGGAGTTGTTCATTTGAATGACCTCAGTAATGTAAAAATAATTTTTTCCAATAGCTTTCTCCTTAAGATCACTAATAATTTAAACGCAAACAGTGATTATTTAAGTATTTACATTACAACGTTTTACTCTACTCCAGGCACATCCGTCTGATAGCTGCGAATAAACTTTGCCAACATCATAGTTAACTCCTGCCAATCCACTTCGGGTTACAAGTGAGTTTGATCGAATCTTGAAGGTAATTATTGAATATTATCTACCCTTATTTCGGTGTTCCATTAAGTTTAGCTGGAGAAAAGAATTTTGTGCCCATAACTGTGGATTCCACAAAATCTTGTTGTTTACGAGATTATTACAATTCGAATGGGCAAGATGGTTTAAGCAGTACGGGCGCGGTTGCAATATTCACACAGCGATAAATGATTTGATATTTATCTAGCAGGAAACATTCTTGAAGCGTTATGATGCTTACATTTGTTAGAAACGCATCGCTGCAACCGCTGTGTGGGAGCACTCTAATTTACGCTGTAGCGCAGGTCGACAGTTTTCAAATTTGACACTAATTCTGCAGTTGTCATTCACTAGGAACAACTTACAAAGTGAACAGACAACGCCTGATGTCTACTGTCGTTTTCATTCACCCTGCCAGCAGCTAATGGTCGTGAAAAAAACTGTCTGAGTCTCTAAATTATCGATCCATCCAGCTATACATCTTTCAATCAACTCTAACAGGTACCCAATACAAATGTAAATTAGAAACATCCCAACTTTTCCCAACTGAACGTCATCATGTGTTGAACAGCTTTATCTGATGCTATATTTGACCAATCAGACGAAGATGGGCCAAATACTTCGGGCATCATGAACCGAAAACCTTTCACGACATATCTGAATGTGTTAATTATAGTGGAATCCAAGTGCTCAATTCAAGCAGTGCCATAAGTTATGAGTTTTTCCCGGTTCAATAAGATGTTGGCTGATGAATAACGTCTCCAAATAAACAACTGAGTATAGGTTATTTATCCTTTCAAAATGTGTGCGGCAGTAATATGACCTAGCAGCCAACGAATTAAAAACCCATCCGTCTGACACACAAACTAACGGAAATGAACTCAGCTGGTGAGTTTACCAAATGTTTCATTATGATAGAAGAAAAACAGAGTTATCGCAAAAACTCGCTCATGGCAGAAAAACATTATTTTCATTTCCAACCAATCTCAAAGAAGCTCGCTGGGACTCAATTACCACGATCTGACTCTCCCGTATCGTGTTTATTTCTTCAAAGTAAAATCCGGGAGGTTTTAAGATAGCAATTCTCTCATTTAATCAGTGCCACCTCTGACCTGAAAAAAGGTCGCTGATGTAATATGAAACCAGCTTTTTTTTTGCTTGTCCAGCTTCACGGACTAGATTCAAGAATTTCCAGGTATTTTTGACTTCGCTTTACTTGATGGGTTGCTTTGAAAAACCTCCCAGTGAAACTGTTTTTTTCTATCTTCAAAAAGGTCGATCATGCTTGAACAGCCACCATCAAGTCGAGTTTTCTTGAGCCCACGTGTGGATCCCTTTCACAAAGTGATGATTGCAGCATAACAAAATCTAGGGAAATATATGGTTTAATCGGGCATATTTGCGTAAGCCGGTTTCCACAGATCGATCTACACACGCGCGCATGCATACAAGACGATCCCAGTAGATACTCTTTGTGTCAAGTGGAACCACCTTCAAATAAGATCGCAATCCGATTTACATAATTCATGAAACTTAAAGCGAATAACTCTGCAACACACTGATCGGGTGTTTTGCTTGATTAGATTTATCCCAATAACTTAAGTTGACCCCTTTTCTGTATGCATGATATTGACTGAAAAAAGTGTTATCTTTTTTTCAGGTTGTCTCTAGACTGTACATGCGCCAGTTATACATTTTGAGCATTCCTGTTGGGTATATGTGTTTGTCATTGTTCAGTTCACTGTGAGTATACAGCCGAAACGTCAGGGATTAATCACAATTGTATCGTTTATTTTATTTGACGTGTACAGCAATACGATATTTTATATTGAGAGCCTTTTGATCTGAATGAGACTAGAAGGTGAACGAATACCACGAATATGAATTGAACCAGAAGTCTATTTCCAGGACTTGTATCACAAAATTTCATAATCATCACAAGTATACTTTGATTTATCACCTTGGTGACCAGGGAACATTTTATCGAACACGACAAAAATAACGTGTGAACAAATTGCATTTTTAGAACCAAACGAACAACAACTTGAATTCATAATTACAAATGGCACAGAGTTACTAACGATGAAGCAAGACAGGGCGATAGCTAGGAGAAACAGTGAAATAAAATTTTTGTTGCTAAAAGTTTACTTTCCAAAATGTTTCAAATATCCAGATGGATATCACCGAGTGATTGACAGCACACAGTGTTACTCATCTGTTTTCACGAGTATATATACATGGATTTGTGAACGACATCGCTTTACATAGTACACGAACAATATGTAACAGTATTTGCACGCTAGACATCACAGCACCGAATTGCTTACGTCTTTGTAGGGAAGTCGACTCCTGAACGTATGCAAAAGTATTTAGATTTGTGTGAATATTATATCAAAGCATGAAAGCAAGCGTGTATATGTAGGTGGCAGGAACGATCTGGTACATTTAACTTTCATGATAGTGGGATTGTTTGAAAATGAACTAGGTATGAAACAGCACAATTAACAACGAAGCAAACGAAACATACGAATCGAAACCATGGACTACAGTTTGTGTACTGAAATGAGCTGGCTTATTTATGCGGCATTCAAAAGGATAAAGGGCGGGTTTTCCACCTACAAATGAGTATTAAGGGAATGCTCTTTCTCAACATTGCTTTTTAGCATTTTGCCGATTGTGCTCACATATGCTGGTTACAAGCTCCGGATTGCCATTCAAACACACAGAACAACCTAGAAACGAATGTGGTGGTGCTTCAGCATACAATAATTATTTCCTACCCAAAGTGTGGTTAATGGCGTAGTAATCAATGTGATGGACTCAAATATATTTCGCCAGCGTTCATAAACCAGCAGCTGTAAATATATTCATTACAAACGAACACGGACAAGACCGAAACTAGAGTTCAGTTTTTACAATGTTGCATTCCTTCTGAAATCTGAACAGTGCATCCGGGCATCATCAGACCTTTGTGAGTTAGTTTATCTCGGTTATGTAATAAATATGATGCGTGGTCTTCTTCTGCTTATGTTAGATGTATCAAGAAAAAGCTGTCATCGCGCCATCATCTTAGGCAGGATACACTAGAATAACCTACGAAACTGGTAGCTAGGAAAAATAATAGTATGTAGCAAAACAACTAATAGCCAGTATAACGAGAAAATGTCAGATCAATGTGCACTGCCAATCGTCGCGGATTAAATTGAATAATATAGGAAACGTTGATTTGAACACAATATGCTATGATTTTACAAAATTTTGCTGCACTTGATAATTAACGCCTCTAAGATACGTGTCCAAGTAATGAATGTTCAGTTTTTGCCAGGATGACCATTACTTTATAATACAATCAGACGACCACATTCAAATAGATAAACTACAAAACAGCTATAGATCAGTCCGTGTAATCTTTCGGAACATAGCCTATCTCCGTTCAACAATTTGTCATGCAGTCAAATTTGTATTATTGCTTTCAAGCAACTCTCCTCTAACAGACCAAATCGTTTAATGTAACAGATACAGAATTTCTGAATATGTCTAATTGCGGAATTTGCCATTAGGGCGTTGTCGTCCACGTAAATGTACGAGTCAGTCTTTTCAAAACCAAGAACTATAACCTCCCTCAACAATGCATAATTTCGCCGAGCTTACAAGTAGTATTCCGCCGTACGCTCTAAGTAGAAAAACATGATTGATTACTCTCCTACTGACCGCATGACTGATTTAATGTACTCAAACACCCAGTCATATTCATCTGTGAGCATTAACTATAAACCTCTGAACTGAAAGTATTGACACCTCAATTTCTTTCAGGTAGCTTCATCCGTGATCAGCTAGTGACATCTTTGCTAGTTGTAAATCTAAATTTCAAAAGGCAAGAGGCTACTGAGTCTAGCTAAATTACAGCAATTTATATTTACTTTGGTGTTATTTCTGAATCGGACATGATACTAACATAGTTAGAAAAATACCGGGTTCTTTTAAAATTAGATTAGAATTGTTACTTACAAGCAACTCATTCTCAAGTATCTTGCGGTTAATTGTGTCGCATTAGTTTTGTTTGCAACGCAATTTTTATTAATATGAACAGTGAATATTTTATAACCAACTGTCAACGTTTTACTTGCGACAATCAAACACGTGTGATCTTCACCCACTGTATTTCGGACCGTACGCATCATAAAGGAGCATCACAAAAATTTCAAGGAAAATGTCGATATTCGCAAAGGTGATTTTGCTGTCAAAGTTGAAATACATAACTTTTGTGTAATGAACTGTGACATCAGCGGGATTGATTTTTATATAACTATTTACAATTCACAAGTAAGTAGTGGATTTTTGGTGATACAAATTTAATATCAGCCATATTTTGTCGCAACGTTCATCCAGAAAGGCACAAGTTAACCAGCCAATCATGAGAATAAATTGTGGCAATCAAGCGTACTTTCAATGTTTTACCGTTGTATTAAGCGTGACCAACTGTATAGGGAACAGGCTACTTTAGTAACGTAAAAATATTTGCTACCAAACAATGTGACCGACGTTTTGCATATCAAAATTTGATCGTGCTCTATATGAGGTTAATGGAGCAATGAAAAACATGGTGGTCTAGAGCGTATGTGGCAAGAGTGCAAACCTGAGCAGTCTCGATCATTTGACGTAGTTTGACGTCTCTTGATTATTTGAATTCTGTGAATATTTCATATGAATGATTCACATGAACTGTACTGAGCAAGCAGAATGTCCGATCACTTTGGGTACGTAAAAGATCTTTATATACATCGTATGTAATTTCTTACCAGTCATTATAATTATCTACTATATGTCTGTAATCGAAAATCAAAAAGCATTATAGCAAATATTCAATACTGAGGCATGTCTTGTTTTCTCACTTCATATGAATGCTAAGGTCAGCGGGGTTCACATGATAACTACAACCAACTCAGTCCCTTTGACATGTTGGCTCCTAAACATCAGACAAACAATCAAACGTTGAAAGCGTTTTCCATTGCTGAATGAAAATCACCACTTTGCTCATACAGCGTCATATAAGCAAATAACGGAATACGTCGGCAACTTAGATATATCAATGGTTGCACGAATATGATTTAAACTACGGTTTCTACTACGTTTATGCAATCTTTGTTATCTGCTTTTATGTAGACATAGATTCACAAACTGCGGTAGAAATCCGATGGATTAAGGAAAGTGTACCAAAGAATTTTTAAGTAGGTTTTAAAATCGTACACGCTGAAGAATTAATTCATCTCTTGAATGCATTAAGCTTGTGCACAATGTCCAGTTTCTAAATGAAAAACTTAGCTCATTGCCGTTGTAGTATGCGGGTAGACTTAGGAATCGATTTTGGTTTCGATTTCACTGTAGCCTGCCGGCAGTGTGAATAATTAACAGGAACTGAGTTTTAACCCCGCAGTGTTGTTACTAATGAATGAATGACTCACGATATTTGGTGAACTTTGTAAATTGAAATTATTGCCAGTTCACAATCATGATTCGAAGTATCAGTGATGGCAGGTGTAAAAAATATCAGCATGTGTGCATTAGATAAAACCAGATTGGCAATCACGATAGGGAATCGGGAACCGAAATCTCTGGTGCGAAGTATGTCACGAGAAATGCCAGTTAAAACGCTTACCACAAGGGCTTGCCCAATAAAAAGGCAGTGTGCCCGGGTACGGCTGGTTAACAAATCCAACACACCGCTACAATCATGCTCAAACTAAATGATCGAGCTAAGCCGGTAGTGGCAAACGTTGCGAACAGTTTGGAGAGATAATAATTTCACCATCAAATCTAACTCACGCGGAAAACGTGTCCAATTGATTTTCGCCTTGAAGTAAAACTAATTTTGTCAAGACAGTTTTATCGGTGCATATAATCACATTTTGGCTATCACAATTCAACAACGTGCACAAGTACGGACGTGCGATGGGCTGTTCATTTATTGCTGTTGACGATTATGATGCTGCATATATTTGGAAAGTATGCCTCAATCTGTGATATACAATGGACCTCATTTCAAACCCACTTCCGGTTGAGAACATGGTTGCTAAACCAACTCTTTATTGTGTGCACACCACTGTATGCACAAATTTGCACGGTACTTGTTAGGTATCAATGGCATACTCCAGAATAGTTGGTTAAGTAGAGCACCAATGCAGCCCAGAAGAATATGGTGTCGTGTCTGTCAAACGTATTAATAAATTGGACGGGTTTATCGCTAACCATTGGTTATGCAAGAGTTAATGAGAATGAAGTTGAAACTACATTCAGGGTTGTCACACACAACACGAACTTTAATGTTAGAAAAGCCATGTTCAGCTCACAAAGATTTGGAGTGAAAATGGTGGTAATCGATATAAAATGTGACAGCTGAACTTGCATGAAGTTACTGGGCCGTTTGTGATCCCGTCCTCATCGCATTTAGTCACATGATGTAGATTATAATTTTATTTGATCCCCTACCACAGTGACAACCTAAACCGTGTTATGACAGTTAAAAAACTTCAAACAGGTTGGATCAATTTTCCATACAAAGGATCCTTGTTTATTTTGACGTTCTTGCTTTACTAAAGCTCAAATTGGTAGAACCAATTTACCTTAAAAAACAGACTAGTTATCCATTTAAAGAACTGTAGTTCATCACCTTGAAGTTTTCTCTGGAACGATAATTTTATCACACTGCATTAAGTACGATAATACTACATTATACAGTTTTTGCATCAGTTACACATAAATTCCAAAATACGGTAATTCGTATAAACAGTTAGTGCATGATGTTTCAAGTCATTATTCAAAGTTCTACGTAAGTTAACCATGAACAAATATTGCATAATTCCATCTTGTTCCACTAACAGATTGCTTGAGCTGTAAACATTGCGCGCGTTACTTAATAAATGCATGTAGCATAATGAGTTGAAACAAATAATAATATGTTACAAATAAGTAGTGTGGCAGATTTATGAATTTAGATGAGACCCAACTGTGAAAA
>JTDE01000169.1:130043-142516 GCA_014338405.1 Paragonimus skrjabini miyazakii | reverse complement strand
CGGAAATTTTACATTTGGACGGGGGGGGGACCGAGGCCAAATGTGAAATTTTCGAGCTCCTGGCGTGGCTTCGTAGCTCAGCTGGTAGAGCCCTTGCCGCGTTGAGGCATGGTGTGTCTGTCGCTGGTTCGAATCCAGCCGAAGACCTGACTTTTCACAGTTTGATCTCATCTAAAATAATAATATATTGTTTAGACAGATTTATCATGCATAGTTTTGAGGGAAATGTATATGTCTCTTGTTCTAACACAGACAAAAATCTTTTTACCAAGTATCAATGTATTATTCTTAATCCGTCGTTCCGAACAGTTATATTACATAAACAGCGTGCAAAAGAACCGCGGTTCGTGAACGCTTTAATTGCCTAACAGGGAATGGAATTAATAACATTTTTATGTGCCACTGAGACAAGGTTGATGAAATGAATCGTTTCATTGGTTACCCCGACCACCAGTTCAAGTAAATGCTCTCCCAACTCTTGGTTCTCAAACATTTTCCCGAAAGACTTCTGATCAGAATAAGCAAGGGTTCTCGCTTATTTAGCTGTCAGTAATCAACGGAATCAGATGGTCAGTTTTGTGAGAGTTTAACTTTTCTAGTTAAACAATTGTTTTCATTTTTGGTCCTAAGATGTCTGACGTCCTCAATAACACCCATAAATCTTACTGCAAACAATCATCTGCCAGTTGTTGGGTGAGTTAAATCTGAAACAGCTGTTTAGTCCTTGAGCTATTATTAGGCAAGTGTCACACTACTCGAATCTCAGTTGAAAAATGGTTGCCACATCCTTTTTAGTACCTATTTATTCAGCCAAACATGGGATATCATCCACATTCCGGGTAAGAATACTAGTCTAGGGAACGACTAAATTCAATCGTTCATTTTTAAACCTGTCCAAAGAGTGGACCGCAAATAATTTCCTCTGTAGATATTCCAGTCTTACATCATCTAACTGCCAATGTATTACTTTATTTATTGTGAACTATAAGTTGTGTGTATACAGAAGAGTGGTTGTTTGCCTTCCTCTGGTAGTCTACAAACATGTACATTGATCAGCGAATAGCCACAGACAATCATCCATCTGTTTTACTTAACTCATGTCGGCAAACAAGGGTGACGAAAAAAATTTCCAGCCTGTTCAGTTTAGATTTTAGTTTGCCACAAGGAATCTACAAGATTGCCGCAAACAAAAGTTTGACAACATTTATGGTGCACAGACATGATAACACGGTAACCATTTGTCCACCGAGTGCAAGTTGGGCATGACTAGAAAACTTCCTGGGCATTAATTAAATGAAAATCCCGGAAACTTTGGTAACAGCGCGTGAGAGTCTTTCAAAATGAACAGGTCAATGACTCCATTTTGCCCTCAAGAACACAGTAATTACGACAGTGTGTTTTTTATTTAAAGATCTCCATCTATTTCTGTTTCTACCTTTCCAAATTCACCCTCGTCACCTTGCATAGTTTTCAGTTTGTTTAGTTGAACTACCTGCTTAAGTGAAACAATTCTTGCGCACTCCACTGGCTAAAGGAAAACAAACCTCTTCGTTTTTCTTGAAATCTTTGGCTGCTAAAGTGTCTTGATTCTATTTGAAATTTGTTGATAGACGTCGGTGATGATAAGAAGACGACTTTCACGAAATGTTCAAATGCCAGCGTTTTTTATCATGTAACCTTCCCAACGAGGAAAAACCCTTCTACTTCAGAGTGTGCAAAAGATAATTAATTAGACAAAAGATGATAAACTTTTCTGGCAACCGTAATTTCAGTCACAGTGACTATATAGTGACAACAGGAACAAAGCCGTCAAACACTGAACCTTGTAACGTGGTACACGAATAATGAATTCGACTCAAACAAACAGTCAGTCACGGTAATGAACTTTCATACAATGACTGTGAGAATAGATAATAGCGCTGTTTGGATCGCATCCCCGAAAAGAGCTAGACTGTAAGAGTATAGGTTTGCTATTCACTGTAAATTGGCTAGGAATAATCAAACTCTACGATTTATATTTAGAGAAAAGAATTCAGTTCCTTAACTGTCGATAGTAACCATGTAACAGTGGGGCTTAGTCGTAATAGACTGCCTGTCATAAATCATTTTTCATTTTGGTAAGCAGGTTCAGCAAGCAGTCAGTATCCCTTCTGACCTAGTTTCTCACAATTTAGGGTTCATTCTTATACTTTGTTAGCTTTCCCAGCTCACAGGGAGCACCTGACCAAACGGTCCAAATTTAGGTCATTACTAGTCATGCAACTACAAAAACGTGGTTACATGTTGTTGAAAATGTTTCGGAAATGACAGTTTGGAACCGAGGGTGTTGTCCACACCGTATAGAGATGTGATACATCGGACATTTCAGTGAGTGGTTCCATTACCGCTGGAAAAGACTGCATCAAACCATTTGCACAAAGTAATTTGTACATATGAAAAATGAAATTAGTTCGACGGATAGTGGAGGGTAGAAATTAAGCAGTACAAAACGACCTCCCAAAAAATGTGAGTTCTACCCGCGCACACTGAACACGCCTACGAATAATGTGACAGCCGGAAAAAGGAGTCAGGCATTCCGGGACTACAATTCTCACAGCCGGAATTTCTTATAAAAACTGTATCTACATCATCCACAATTTTAGTCGTCTGTAAACGTTTCAGTCAACAGGGTACTTCATACGTATTAGTAACGGAAAATGGATTGCTATTTTGTTCTGCTGAATCGATATTATACCTTAAAAACATTGTCATTTGCGAGAGACGCTTTAACAACTACCGTCCAAAGATAACACGAAAATTCGATGATAAAACGTTAAAATATATCAAGAGTACAACTAACTGAGAAATGTTTACCAAATTGGAAGCTTTCACCGTTACCTTTCTGCATCAGTAGATGTGTGCGGCTTACTGTACAAGGAGAAACAGCCTGGCGAAGTCAGTCGAGTCTAGAGGTATAAATACATCGTTTGAATACGTTAATTCAATAGGTGTGAATTATCTGATAGATACGATCTACAACCGACCGGGTGTTGCATTTTCGACAAGCTTAAAAGTGAATTTGTGAAAATTGTGGATATACGCGCTACTTTGCTTCATCATGAAGTTGCCTACTTAAGTCAGATGGGAAAACAGAAATTGAAATGGAAAACCGTCTGAATGGTTCAAAACCGGGAAGGCTCTATGTGTTTGTTAATACCGTTGACGAACGTCAATATGAATGATTTTCAATGACTGCAGAACAAATTTTTCGATTCATCAACTTTCCAATCTTAAAACTAAAACAACGCAATTAAGTTGCGGTCCAATATCAAGTCGTTTAAATATGCAGAGATTTGTATTGTTATGTATTCTGGCATTTGATATGGTCTTCGTTCACTACCAGAACACAGACTACAGTGGTTGACAGTATACTTGCTGCTGTTATTAAACAGTTACAAACACCTCTTCAGCAACCTAATGCAAATATGTTAATGTGAGATTTTGCACCGAGAATAACAGACGACAGTTGTAAACGTCATAAGATGTCTGACTGAAAAAGCTATGTATCAATTTCTATTAATTCCGATGTGTTGTCCATGATTGAAGCCAAATAGTTAGACCTGTTGTTCCATGATGTGTACACCCATTTCGTTTTCCAACGGGACAAGACAGGTCTGCTCTAAGACTAGACGGTTGTCTGATTGCATCTGTGAACCCCTTTCACCGCGGGCCAAAAGCACATTTTTCTATACGTTTTCTTGTTTAAGATATATCGAATCTATCTTAAGGTGGCCGAGGTTACTGGGGCTAGGCGTGCTAACCTAGTTCATTCTCTGCAACTAGCAGGTTTGTGTCCTTCCGCTATGTAATCGTTAATAAATCCCCATGTTTTTTTATCCTACCAGTGTATACATTAGCCATGCAGTCATGCTGGCTGCCAAAAGCCAGCCAGTCCACTTGGAACATCTTACAATGGCGAAAGTGATCGACCGTTCACATATGATAATTCAAGCGTGCCTAACGTGAGGTCAGTGGCTCAGTGGTAAACACGGTTGCCTCATGAACAGCGTGGCCGTGGTTCTAGTCTCGGCAGTGGCGATGATATGCACTACTGACGATCTGCACTAATGAGAGCAAAATTCGAGTCTAGTGCTTCTTTTCGAAATGGGCCGACTGAAAGGTCTATGGGCATGCGACAGCTGAGATCAATTGTGGGTAATGTTCAACTTGAAAACTTTTTATCCCAATTCCAAAAGAAAGACAGTAAATAGCGAGTCAGCCACCGGAACTACCCAAAAAACATAGTTGGATTTGTAATCCAGGCCGTGGCAAAGATATGAACTAAAAAACCGCTTACTTAATGTCTATAAAAATGCAAAAGCTGTGATACAGTATGAATGACGATCAATTCAAATTTAATTCAATTATTGAACACTCATCAGAAATGTAGTCAAACAGAACCTGTGTTGCAGAAATGTGATCATAGCCAAACTAATCAGAATTGGTGGAAAACCCCGGCCTTGTAAGATTAGGATTTTTTATTTCAAATCTTTAAATCTTCAAGATAAGTCGAAATAATACTGAATTCAATATTGAACTCAATGCTGTGGCTGATCTTTTCCGAATCAGCATTCAGTTTTTTATTCTCAGAGACAGACTTAGTATATGAGTGCTACACTTCTAGCCGGATAAAGAATAACCGAGAACGATTTGACAATTTCCATTGTGCCTTCAACAACTACTCAGATGGATGAATGAGATTTCAAGGCTGAGTAAAAGTTCAAGGGATATGCAATATATATTTAGGTATATATTCATAAATGATTAAGGGTTTAGCAATACATATATCCATAAATTTATATTCGAGTTTTTATTTCGTCAAATAATCTTAACAAAGGTAAGCTTGCGGTCATCGACTGCAGTAAACAGAACAAGTACCGGTTATTCCTACAAGAAGGTCGAGCGATCTGACCAAATATGTTTGTGTTTGCATGTGACGATTCGATCGTGTTTAGCACTGGTCAAAACCGTTGATTCTTGACAAATTCGCCGGAGTTTTAGTCAAGGCAATGACAATTCTGTTCAGAAGTGACTGACTGAAAGCTCGCGGGAATGCAACAGTTGCTTACGATTTTAATCTATGTTCAGTTATCATAAGATAGCATCTCATATATATATACATCACTTTACTCATCAGCATAACACTCATGGATCTTTAACCTCATAATAAATAAGCTTATTGAATTATGTATGATGGTTTTTATGGACATAACATATATCGTAATGAAGTATGTCTGGTCGGATCACATGCACCAATTCACACTTCTGCACTTCCCGTCCGAAACCTTCAGAGACGTCAACATTTAAAATTATCAGTAATTGCATTAGAATGTAACAAAATGGTTCTGTGACAGCAGAACATCAAGATAAGTGTTCAGTTAATTTATAACTATGTATAAACGGAATGCAACACGGATATTTCGTCAATCAAAACGTTTGAACATTATAGATGTTAACTGTTTTAGTGGGAAAATAACGAATTACCATTTGGAGCGATGATTTTTGAGCGTCACCTACAGTAGTCTTACCGAATCGGACCTCAAATCTTTGGTAAGACAGGCGTTTGGTAATATGCCAAGACATGGACAGTAACTAGTTTAGTGGATCTGTTATTAATTTTCAACTTTTTCTGAAGCATTTATTTCTGTCGGTAGTGTATGAATATTCCAGTATTTTTCGAATACTGCACTAAATTGTGCTGCAACCCTAATAGGTATTTAGGAAAGTAGCAGATTTTCTAAAACATTATTATCGCATGGACTTCACTGAGATATTTAAACAAAGCTACAGCCTTTTTCCATCGCTGTTTGAACCCAACTAACGATGTGCATGGGAAACATAAAAACAGACCTAACGTTTCAAGCAACAATTTAGTTTATTTGACAAATTCCAAGCAACCGATTTGCTGCTCACCGGTCAAATTGATTGATTTTTATCATTTTGTTGCAATATATATTCGATTGTTTGTCAGATTGCTACTAGCCTATGTAGTATTCACGCTGTTGTGACGATAAACGAAAGCGAACTCCAATGAGAATGGTATCAAAATAATTCTTCGATGGCAAAAGATGAAACCATATTGGTAAAAATTATCCAACGCGTCATGACTACGACACATATAACCAAGAAACGAAGCTACGCGTGGAAGCAGTTTGAAGCTGAAAACAATGTAATGTAGTGGAGAAACTCGAACATGTTGTGAATCTGAACTGTGTGTAAACAGCCGTAAAAAGAACACCATGGTATGTAGTAATTAGAGATAATCAGGAAATCATGCTTCGCTAATATGATTAGGTTCCTTCTGACTTCTATTACTGTATTCTGCATCCCCATGATAAACCTGGCAGGAAACGATTAGCCAGGTAATTATGATAGCGAGAATATTGAATGAAATTAAGACATTCAGATAGCGGCTGGATTGAGATAATTGCAGACTTTTAGCACAATACTTGTTAACTGAAAATAAATCAGTTTTGCCTACTAATAGTCGGCTACTTGCAAAATTCTTACACTGATTAAAGTAGGCAGTACATTGTATGTTCTCTAAGATAATCAATTAACAGATTTACGATGTTAAATTCAACAGCATTGTTTTCAGAGGATTCCAGAAATTGCAGCAAAATTGAACGAAAACTGCCAAACTAATGGCTGCCAAATGAATAACTACGGTATGGTGTTGTCACGTATTAAACTAGGAAGAAGATCGTGGTGCTTAATAAAGATCACTTTTGAACTTGAACTAACGTGACAAGTTTATTTTCTTTCCTCGCAATATGTGGACACCATACATTTTTGTCTGGGCTGAAATTCACCGCAAAGCACAATCCGTTTCTCTTTTTGCTCAGTCAAGAGTGTATCACATGATGTGTGATAGCGCACTATCAACACACTATCCGGGATCACATCGATCATGCTGCACACGTACTACCCTCTGCGGAACTCAAGGATGACGCCTATTACAGGAGCGTAACCTATCAAACTGGCTTAATACATAGATTTCCTCCCGATTTTTCCATTCGTCGTCTCAATTCAAGTGTGGTTGCAACACCCATGAACAATGTATCCAGTCACCTTATTAGTTATGAATCTCATCACACTTATTGTTTGTCAAAAATATATTGAGCACGAATGACTACGTCATGACTACTACAGGACGAATGACATTGCAGTGGCCCAATTGTACACAGACCAGTCAAGCATGGGTCATCGACATGCTTATAGCTGGCTGTCGCAAGCGATGTAGCGAATGTTCAGCCGCAATAGACTGCCAGCCTAGCTCACTAGCCACCCAACCATCTTCTGTCAGTCGGGGTGAGACGCTACCGTTTGCGCACAACCCGTTGCAAACTTGAGATATCTTTTTGTTCTGTTCAAGGTTTTGCGTTGAGATGTGTGCAGTGCGTATATTTACGCCTACTAAACAAATATTTTTAAACAAGCAGAGCCATTCGAGTGCTGATGTGGAGCCATAAATCCAAAGAAACGGAGATGCAGTATCTGATTAGACCGTATCTTATTCCATTGTGTTGTAGGCTGGTGGTAATTAGCACACAAGATGATTCGAACTCTTACATGTTTATCTCAGCCTAAAGAAGTGCGAAACTTGTTGGCAAAGTTATTTGGATATCACGAAGAACCGATTATCACTGTTTACTAAACCCGTACCACAATCAACGACATCGATGCCAGTTATCATGAAACAATTTGGTTCGATTGTAGGTCAGGAACTTGAAACTATGAAATACAACATATCAGTTGTCGATATGTTCCGAAAAAACTTACAGAGCTTTTCGTGCCAAAAAGCGTTATCTTCAGAAATACGATTAAATCAGATGGTGCTGAATACCGTAAGATTACAAGTTCTGCAAAGTGGAGGGAGAATCATGGATCGGTTTTCCACAAGGTAAATGCAGGTTCGCTGTAATAAAATGAACTCAGCCCATTTCAGACATTGTTGATGGGTTCCAATGCTTGAAAAATGTTGTTTGTGCATTCAGAGGGCATTACGGAAAATCGATGCAGACACTATTGAAATTAGTGTCCACTTTTGTGCACATTTGTGTTCACTCACGAACCGATGATTTATCGCCAGTTTTACCTTTGTTTAAACTAATCAGTTAAGAATAACTCGAAGGAAGGATTGTGCAGAAAACCCTGCCGGTTAAGAGCTGGTGCGTTGGGTCGCTCAGTTGCCAGTTCTTTATGTATCGGCTGTGAAGGAGGGACTTACGTGATTTGCATATCTTGGTCATCTTGGTTTCTAGTTAGTCTAGAGGGAACATACAATCCAGCGTATCAGGAACGGAAAGCTGACCTAAAACTCAAATGATAATCTAACAGCTTTAGATCTACTAGACTTGGGCCATGATTTTCAGAATACTATTCTGCTGTTTCCTAAATCTTGAGCAGTTCATCGGAACCGCACTTATTTTTAATGACAAAGTTAATTTACCTAGTTATCAGGAAAAAGTGATCAGTTTGCTAGTGAATTCTGAGTGATTTAAGGAATAGCTTTTCTCACTTGAGAGAAGATCCATAGTTCAATGATACCAGTCATCAAAAGGTTTACTGAGTTTAAAATACCAACGCTTTACTAGAACAACTGGAACTAACGGACAGATGAATCAAATAAATATCACATGAAATAAATTAGGCTGTTTTCCCGAATCAAGTGTAACAACATACTCTAACAAACTTACATCTGCACCGTTTTTTCAAACACAATAATATTTAGAAACAAATTTGATTTCATTGCATTTTTAGTCAATAGAATACACATAAATACACAGCAGTGATAGAACAACCAAACAGAATTAGAAATTTGTTTGCACTTTTGATGTGTTCTTAAGAGAGTAGGTTAGTTTTTACCAGAGAGAAGCAAGTAAATACAAAGTTTTATAGGTCAGTTATTTGAGTAAACTAGATGCTGGAGAGAATGCTGGCAATCACTCTGAATCAACATTGATCTTTATAGCACGTATCAGATACAAAGCAATCAACAACATTTTCTACAATGTGTCATTTCCGATACGGTCAATGATCTCGACTTTCGGTTACTTCGAACGATAGACTAACAAATGTCATCATTAAGCAACCGTTCATCTTGCCTAAACCTGGTAAAAATTTACTAACTAGAAAATGGATAACTGCAAGCAGCAACGTTAATTCATTTAGAGCTAAAACATCAAAGCAACTCCGCCAGTGGATCAGATTTAGCTAACAAGTATTTTGGGTTGTTTACAATACATTTCGATAAAATATATATCCCGTTGCTTGACTGAATAAACTATAGACCTACCAGCTGTAGCTAAATTTATAACCCGCCTTGAATCGGTTTGCATAATATTCATTCCTTGAAGCTAATTAGCTCGAACTAGTGAACATAACCCTAACGCCTTGGTTTTATGAAGTTACTGATTATTCTATTCGCCCCATTGTGCAAACAAAATATCATTACGTAGAATAGGTTGACGATTGTGCAACAAGTCTTGGCACTGTTTTCGTAGAACTTCCGAATGTCCAAGAAACTCCGGGCATATATTCAAAAAACAGTCTAAGTATCATGTATCAATCAACGTTGACAAGTTTCAAACACTAAATGTAGATCGGATGCTGCTTTTCACCTCCTATAATGAATGATTCATTGGAATAACTGTCAATTTATTTGGTGGTTATAACGGTTGTGATCGAAATGAGAAACGAATGTGTGCCATTACTTTATGTGCCGGAAAGATTGCTAACTAAATTTTATTACTTATTAACACATTGATTTTTGCCTATATACTTGGATTGGTAGTAAACAAAGTGTTTTTGATTTTCGCAATAGACGCAACTGTCTCAAAGTATTTAATTGAAGACAACTCCAATCTGTTACCTACTGTCCTGTTTACCCCGAGACGTTCAAATGTGCACTGATCAATATTCGCAATAATTTATAACGCAGTATTGTTTCCGGGTTTTGTGTGATTTATTTACTACCCTCAAACGACCACCTACACTAAGTAGCTTGACTGTCTTCGTTCCTACATTATGTATGTGCAGTGATGATTCCTTGGAATGCAACGATGTCTAGAATAAACGTTCACGCATTTATTGCACAAAGTCAATTGATGAGATGAGTGTATTAACACGAGTTAGAAATGGACAATACACTTCTGAAACAAATTTGGGCCGTTTTGGAAATTGTACCATGGATTTTACAAATTGTCGATCATACTTACTTGAGTATAAAGTCTAGGTTGGACAGTGTTCCTTGGTAAGATACAGTAACTATCCCGTTGGATACAAGCGATGGTCTCACGACTAATGCTGATCATCATGCCAAAACAATTTACAGAAAGACATCATGGTTAGCGAGAAGTATTCGTTACAAACTTGACAGCATACAATACCTATGTAGCTGAATAGATTTATCAACCAATCCTTTTTCGATAAAAGACTATATTCAGGTTTCAGTCTCGTTGGAGCCCGCCAACAACGCACTTTTGTTGCCCCAAAAATGTGAACACAGACCATGTTTTTACCATACGAAACGTTTTGACCCCATACTAAGCACAATCGTAGCATCACATGTAAAACCCTGAGTTTTGTTCAGCACGCAGGACTATTGTATGTTAACTTCAGTCCATATATAGCAAAATCTCTTGTAAGTTATTAGTAAATGAAACCGCCGTTTCTCACATAAACTTAGCATACATGGCACAGATAACGACAAACGTGATATAACAGAATTTACGAGTGAGATTTACATAAGTTCCAACAATGACTCGTGTAATGTGTCTACGTTCCGAGAAAAGTCGCGCATATAGTTGAATCGCACTTTTAGCAAATAGCTTTCAACTGAAACGTCACGCAGAAACTGATATAAATCCAGTTTTGAGGCTAAATTCAATTCGGTGTGGTCAACACTAACAGGTTTCGTTCTTTTGTATGTCTTCAATCGATCCAGGGAATTGCATTCAAAATCATTCATTCTGAGGTCTACGAGATCTGGTTTAAACTACTGGGTACTTGTATTTTCAAACTGAAATCCAGTCACTTTCTTCCGTAGTCCTTCCATTCAAGCAAACCTGTCGGCTCACTGACTTCCCAAGCAATTTCTTACAAAGTGGGCAGACCGAGGGGCCTATCTGAAATTATATGGGTGGCATTCACTCTGAAGTAATGTAAATCCCCGGAATTCAGTCCGAACTGCTTTTTCTCTAATTAACCAAACATTACTGGTGTCTTTTCAAGTACTGACAGCGTTGTTTTATTTTTATCCAATCGCTTTCAAAAAAGTAGCATCTAAAAACTTTATTGGAGGTACCTTTTTTTATTTTACGCTTCGAAAAGTAATCACACCTTCGGTTATCTTGTTTCTAAGCTTGACTGCAACTCCGTTGACCGTACGTTACGCGTATACAACCATATACTAAATTGCGCATCGCTTTAACCGATGATGAATGGTATTCTTGCTTATTGGCCATCTTGAAGGTGTGTCGTAATTTTGCCATTAATTAATTATAAGAAATCTCAGACCTGATAATGGCAACACCAATTACAGTTTTGTTCCAGACTTACCGTCATGTGCTCATCACGTCAGCCTTTGATTCAGTGCTTTTCGTAATATCATCGCTCACCTCATTTGTGAATCACTTGTTAAGACTTGATTGGGAGCGTCCAAGCTGTGATGTTATCGCTGTCATATCCAATATAATGTCCTGTTTTAACCAACGAACAGAGAGAAAGGACGAACAAGTTCAGTGTGCCAAGAGTATTCGACATGGTTCATGGTATGATGATATTAAAAAATTTGTCTTGCAGTTGAAACGTTATAGTGAAAAAATTAACCAGGTTCAAACAAAACCAACAACAATGGGCATGAAGTGCAGATTGGAAAACGCTGCAGATTTTGAGAAATCTTTCGGTCACTGTTTCCTAAAATGAACAGATGAGGTTGTGCATGAACAATCGGAAGTAAATTCGAGGTTAACAGCAACGTTTTGCTTTACCAAGCATGGTAATAAGCAATTAATGTGCCACTGTTCACCACTGACGAGTATAAGTAAACGCGATCGTTCCGTCTATTGGAAACCTGGTCAACATTGATATGCACAACATGAGTATTAACAAAGTTGCGAGTGTAACGAAACCGTCTGTTGTTAAATGTCTTATTGAGCATGAAAGTTAGAACACGAAAGCTAGTAAATGCAAGAATTTTGTATTGACTCATCAATACCAAATTTACAACAAACTTGATTGGTTTTTGTATAGCAAATAATTCAGGGGTTGATAATCAATAGGCAGTTTAAGATAGGTCACTAGTGTGAAGCAGCATTTTCCCGAAACTAGGTCCATGGAACGGTCAAGTTCACAAACAGTTTTTTTCTGAACACAGATCATCATCATCATAACAGCCATGAGCCTGACCAAAAGGTACTGTGGCTCGGGCC
>JTDE01000169.1:85764-126375 GCA_014338405.1 Paragonimus skrjabini miyazakii | reverse complement strand
GCGGGCTATGCTGACTAGGACACTGGTCCATCCAGGTGCAACCTTGTCAGACAGGCCAAAGGGGAACAGCCAGACGAAAAGCAGTTAAACTCATAGGATTGTATGTCGCACTACTGACCGCGTAGGAGTGCTTAGGTAGTGAGGCACGATCCTATGGGCATACAGCATGACTATTTTCATAGTTGCGGCACTGCTGTCTTCCGTATCTGAACACAGAGAGCTGGCTTGAAGCGATAGACTGTGATTGCTTCAGCAAACCTCAGAAAACTGAATCTGCAACTGCTCTTACATTTGCGGATTATTGATAAAATAGCCTATACATTTCTTAAAGCACATGGATCGTCAACACCCCAGCTGTACGACTTGCCGAAGACGCATAAATCTGGGATGCCGTTCCGGCCAACTTTGGCTATGCCAAACTCCCCATATCACAAGTTGGCGCGCTGTTTAGTCGCTATTCCAACTCCACTGATGCAAAAGTTTCAAGTACATTCCATTAAAGATTTCCTCGAAGTGATAAGTGACTTGGGAAAAATCAAACTTACCGATGAAATTATTTGCCCTGTGGACGTTCAGTCACTGTTCACAAAAATCCCTCTACATGAGACAATTGATTATATTTGTGAGTTCGTCGAGGCAGACCGCGTTATATTGCCACTTCCAAATAATATACTATAGGACAGTTTGCTGCTCTGCATTGATAACCATAGTTTTAGTTTTATCGAACAGTTTTACCGTCAAGTAGATCATGTGGCTGTGGAAAGCCCGCTGGGTCCGATCTTAGCAGACTTCTTCATGTTAAGAATTGAAAAAGAGCTGGCTAAGGAGATAACAAGCTTGTCATACTTCGAGCGTTACGTCGACAACACATTGATAGTTAATCAATCCAAATAAGTAATTGATAACCTGGTGTAACGTCTAAATAGTTGTCGCTCTAACCTGAAGGTCGTTTGTGAATTTGAAGCTAACAAGTGTCTGCCATTTTTAGATATACTCATACGTAGTCAATTTTGCAAACAGCTATTTTCAGTAATTCCCATCAGACTTTTACAATTACGTAGGCAAACTTAAAATTATATATGAAAATCATAACGTGTCCTATGTCGCCGAGAAGATGGCTTGACTAGAAGAGCTGCCTACAGCAAACCCACATGTTAAGGCCAGTGCCTAAACGCCAATAGGTTCACACCGATCCAACATAGACGAGCACTAATAAATACGCTGTTCACACGCGCAAGACGAATCTGTACTCACGACAGTCTTGCAAAGGAACCAGATTTGACCATTTCTGTCTTATAACCAAACGGCTACCCTAAAACGTTCATTAATAGGCACAGCAGACGGAAACGCTGTCAGAAGAAGTAATCACTATAGAAGATAAGAGAGTTTACACAAAGTTGCCTTTTCAGAGTGACCACGTCATGCGGCAACAACACGACTGAGAAATTCACTAAAACGGACATCTAATGCAGCTGAATTCCGTGTACTCTTTCGTACCCAGAAGTTACCAGTGCCCTGAATCAAAGGAGACAAGCCTATCGGTGCAACATCACATTGTGTTTACTAATTTACATGTAACTGAGGTGAAACTTATATAAGCAGAACCGAAAGATACCTGATCTCCAGTGTGAAGGAACATTTGCCCAAAAGGATGCAGAGTTCCGTGTTACCGGAGACCAGCTATGTTTCTAAAACACGTAAACAGCCAGTTTCATCAGTCGCTAGACACGTCCTTACCAGTGGTCATGCTATTGATTTAGTCAGTGCATTCAGAATCCTATTGCGTCACTCCAATTCAAGATTCCTGAGTTTTGCTGGAGCCACAGCAATCAATTACCTCAAGCCAGCTCCCTGTGTTCGAAAAAACTGTCTGTGAAGTTGACACTTCTCTTGACCTGGTGACTTATCTTAACTCCCTGAATTGTTTGCTGTAAAAAACCGGTCAATTTTATTGTAAATTTAGTACTGATGAGTCAATACAAAATGCTTGCATCTACCCGTTTTCCTGTTCTAACTGTTTTGTTCTAGATTCGGAAAGATACTAGGTTCAAACATTTACTGAACAAAATTAGTGGGATATATGTGCGGTTTTAGGCAATAAGCCCGTTTTACTTGTTCTTCCAGAAGGTGGTTCCATACCTATTGTTGCACCCATGAGGTTCGTACAACTGGATAATAGAATCCCTGTGAAGGGGTATGAAACATTTACGGTATAGTGTATTACATCGACTATGTGGGTTTACGCCTGTAACGTACAACCAGCAACGTTGCACGAGTGGGAGAAACCATAAAAGTACACAGATTGCCCTATCATTTAAATGCACTATGTCAGAGAGAATTTTAGGATTTCAATATGACAAAGATACAACAGAAAACACGTTAGTTAGCACTGCGAAGACAAATAATGCGGGTTGCATCCATCTTATAATTCACTGCTGGCTGGGAAATGTGGAAAGGCGCACACTCAGCGAAAATCCCATTACCTGAGCAATAGGCGTGTTTCAGAAGAATATTTACGAAACTATCAAAGTCTCCAATGTTGTCCGTAACTATTTATTCAAAAAGAATAAGTGAAATGTCTTAACTTGTTGAAAATATATTTTTTCTTGTTGTCACGGCTGAAAGCATTTGAGCTGAAATTGGATGGCTGACTCATGGTGGGAATCTATTCATTGCTTTTGCCTGCATTTCTCTCAAAAAAGACAAAAGTCCAATCAGAAACTGATATTTTTACGAACGTATACAATTATATGAGAAGGTAGTTATTGTATTGCCTTGTCTCACAGGTACACGAAAATCTCCAGCACAAACAATCTTGTTTGAAGTGGATAGAACACAATCATGGGTGGGTCATTATCCACCAGTTGAAATTCATTTTCAAACAATTTTAATACATCTGCATAACTGTTGGGTCTAAAATTCCGAGTTTTTGAGTCCAATGCAACAATGTGTAATTTAACGCCAAAGTAAGCAACATAACAATACATGTTTAATTAATGAACACTTTGAAAGCTTTCTAATCAAGAAGTAAATTTTAAATGCTTACTGATAGAATACTGGTGAAGGTTGATGTCAAAGATGAGCTGTCTGAAGCGCCTTTGTACGTTTTTCAGAAATGTTCGAGTTTCTAACGCAGTACAATGAGGAATGAGAGGCGATGTAAGTTGTTTCGGCCCACAAATTGGAGTGTTTAATCAAATTAACTTGTAAACGCAAAAAGGTGTGTGATACTTTATCAACGTCAAATGAGTTTTCTCCGGATTTCTGTTGTGACACAACATTGGTCTTCGTGCGACATATCACCTTTCCTACCACAAAGACATGAGCAAGGAGGAGAAACTTTTGGATAATCAGCTTAAGGTTTGCTTGACAACAAATGATGAGTTGTGCAAATGCTTGCTTGTGGTTTTGGAAAATTTTCCAAAGGTCCGCATTCTAGATTGAGTTATAAAAAACTGCATTAAGAAACACAGAGATACAACTGGTCGCATCACAATATGATAACCACCTAGAACCCAGAATTTCAAAATTCACTCAAGTTTTCTCAAACTCACAGTGATCAAAACTCCTCGAGGTGATTAACCATAATCACAACGACCCCACAAATTCTACTGATGCGCCAATATGAAATAAAATGTTTGAAATTGGAATTAAAATACTTCTTCTGGATAATCGTCCATCAGGTGTATAAAAACAGGTAAGCTACTCTATGTTGTACTCTATTAAATAACATAACCCTTTGTCACGACCAGGATCTTACTGTTTTTGTGAAGTGAACTGACAGCAACTTTACGTTCAGGAAGACAAAATGGTTCAAGGGTTGGTATATGTTAACCAAGCAGTATGAGTTTATGTTATACCTCCAAAAATGCAGTGACATAATTGAAACCAAATTATTTTGTCCCCTCCTTCTTGCTGAGAGATAGCCAACATCGCCGAAGTCGGTAAGCCACTAACCTCTGCTACATTGTTGACGTCACTGTTCATTTTTGTAACCTCAACAAAAACTTTCTTGGTAATCATCGATGAAATTTGAAAGCTTAATGTTAACAAACTGTCGCGACCGTGGCAAGAAAGTACACTACTGACATCTAACAAGAGCAGAACTAGAGTCTAATGCTTCTTTCTAGAAGCAGCTGGCCTAAAATCCTGTTGGATGCAAAACCTGCAAACATATATCGATTATTTTCAACTTGAAACTAACATTAATGTAAAGAAATGTATGATGTTTATTGACGACAATCATAATTAGGTTTATACGTTTAAGCTACAGTTTTAAAACAGCAATAACACATCCATCCAACAGAACGTAAGTCTGTTTTATGTGTTAATCTTATTGTAACGCGAAGACCGAAAAGATCATAGATATCCAGACGAAGTCTCTCTGGTGTAGTAGCAGTAGCTTACAAGGACCCCAGTGTCGGAATAAATAACATCTTGCAGAACATAAACGAAGCGTTTCTGCTACTGCATGTAATCTAGGGGATATCTCAATTAACGGTCAAACCCCTTGCTAGATAATACTTTGCCAGCAAAACATCTATAATACCTTGTGAATTTTAGGCAGTCTTGATGTAAGGTCCACGAAAACTCCGAAACTGTGGAACATAACTGCGGCCTGTGTTATCCATAGTGTGTACCATCCAAAATCATTCACCAAAACGGCTTACACAGCCGTTGAAATATATATAGCCGCCAGTGAACTTTGAAAAAATTACTTTTTGGATTGCAAGAGTGGTAGAGAAAAACAATTTTGCAACGAATATCTCAAGATAATGTGATGTTGGAGTTTCAGACGCTTTCCTTCTAAGGGAAAGATGGACATGCTTTTCAAACAGAGTACCGAGAAATCCGTATTCATCTGTAAGCCTCCTGCGGAAATGGACCGTCCTGTTATGTATATTGCAGACAAGAGAAGATTATGGACAAATTGGCAGCAAAACACTGGGAGACTCACTTAGTCCTCTCTTGACAGCAATCATTGTGGATCACCCCCAAATGGAAGCCGCAGGCTGTCACAGACGATAAGGCCAGATATCGTCCACAAGTGAGTAATGTATCAATACTTACTTCCAGTTAACATGACGCCGATATATTTTGTTCACTGATCTGTCGTTTAGGCAAAGACATCACATCTATTTCGGCGTGAGACTGTTCAACTTAGGCCTTCCTGTACATTTGCATACCGCAACAATCGAAAGGCACAATCAAAGGATTTGCTCACAGAAAAACTACGCACACACTGAAAATCTTCAGTCCAGTTCGTTAAAACGTACTTCAATTAGTAGTCTATTCCATTGCAAAACGACACTCTAGTATGCGGTCATGTAGAGAACCAGTGCGTGGTCTCGGAATGGTAACAAAAAGAACGAGTTATATTTCGATACCAGACTAAAAAATCGCAAAGCTTGAAATCAGTTTTGAACCCAATCAAAAGCATATCATCTTGATAATTAGTATAAGCTTTTAATTGTACGGAGTTTACAAGCAAGCTGAGCGAACGGTTGAGCAGTTTCAAAAGGTAAGAACTGCTTATAGGAGTAGAAAAGCAATTAAAGGGATTAGTACCATGGCCGATTTAGAGTCAGTCATGGGAAGTCTACAGCTGTTTGATGTCATTTCAAAATTACAATAAACGCTAGGTAGGTAAGTTGCTTCCAAATCCGGATGTTATTTACAACATTATTTGACTTTAACAAACTCAAGTCATTCTTATATAATAAAATTACGAAAAAACCTGAAAGCCAAATATTCCGCCTTCCTTCCATGGAATCATCAAGGTGATTGACTTAAAAGATACTAAGCATTTTATCAACTGCATTGAGGTCATTTTGAATAGTCACTCAGATATACACGTTCCCAATGGAGCTGACACGCACATCATTTCCACTTCAACTAGGGCAACAGTGATCTGAACTAATTTCAGTCAGTTACATCATGACAAACACTTTCTTATCTTTGGTTTGTTGGAATATTACATTTAAACCTCCTGTAAAACAATATTGTGCAGTTGTGAATATAGAACGCCCGATAACCGATGTCTCAGAGTGTTCGCCTTGCGATTTTCTGGTTCGGACTACTTCTGAATAGCCTTCATCATGACGTGGCATAACAGAGCCAAGAAGCAAGGTTTGCGATGCGTAAATACGACAGACTTGTGTATATGACTTCGCCATATGTCACATTCAGCGACGTATACCTCTGTCCTCTGTAAATACTGCACAAAAACCCCCGTAAGTTATGTTGAATTCGATTTTAAACCACTTATCTGGAGAGCTTCTTTAAACTAAATTTCGGTCTAACACTCACTCGCGGCTGGTTTTGTGGTGTGTACGACCTTTTCTATCAGATGAAGTTCACACAGGGCTGACTTTACCTAACTCTTGGTTTCCAATATTTGATTAGTTAGAATTTATTCAGAATACGAGTACTGTACCGTAATCAAGTGAAGAGGTGCGTGTGTCACTTGTTTTTCTCTCGTTATTAGCTTCTGAATTGGTTCCAAAGAGCTTACCTCCATATCGTGCAATAATGAGCAAGAACGCAAGAAGGATGTGCAGCGGATCAAATGAAAACCAGCGATTGCTTAGCTCGTACAAAATTTGCGAACAATTACTGATCGTCCCACAAGCGTTGTCGGATATCAGCATCTGGTGTCCAAACCATTTACAGAATGTTAAACCGAGGGGCTTAACAAGAAAGTTTACACACAAACAGCTCTTGTAACTGAGTCCGGTTAACACAAGTTTCACGTACTTTTCTTCAAACACAGTCATTCTTACTGACCTGGAATTGTGTACACATATTTCAAATTAAACGCCGGACTTCATCTTCCCAGATCCACGACCAATAACAGTTGGCTTTTCAAAGACATTTTTCCGAATGATGGCTGGCGCTGGGATAGGAACAAATGTGTGTTAAACACCAGGTAGAAATGCGATATTTTCATTCGGAAATGTGCCATCATGATAATTTTATTACCAAACAAAACAGAAGATTGCATTCATGAACAAAACATCTTTACAGAGCAGTGGAAAAGTGAATAGAATCTAACAATTTCCTCGGCTTGATTTAGACGTACCACTCAGCTTTCTTGCGTTGGGTTACCATTTGTAGACATTGATGCAAAGTAGATACCGCGCTGCAAAAACGCCAACAGGCGTGTAAAGTTTCTCGGTTATGCGGCACTTTTATTGAGCCGTACCTATACGTTTTTATTGCCTGATTCCGGAGACTTGCTAAAAAGTCATTGAACTTTTATGGAATCAGATCCGTCACACTTGCCTCTATTTTAAAAGGATCAGTCACAGATAGTAGAGCCAGTTTTCATGCCTCAAAGAGGAACCATTTGTAGCATGCAGATGTTATCACATTGAATTCAGAGTGCGCGACTGGTTCACATATAACAGGACGCACACTCGTCTTTACCCAGGTGTCAGTTTGAACTGCGAAAAACTTGCACCAACCTGTTCTTACGAACGATGCGTGGGCCGCTTACAATGAGTGCATGGACCACGCAGGTTTGTTTATATATTTAGAGGACCAAGTAGTTCTGATTACCGTCTCAGCGTTTATTGGTACAAAGGTGACCTACTTGTAACTTGCGTAGGCTCCGATCAAAGTCCAGAGGGCAGAAGACTTCGAAAAAGATCAAGAAAAATAGACAAATGGCTAACGTTATGGCTAAAGGCTGAACCGAAACATCCAGTATGAACAATGGACCATTGTTTTATTACAGTTAGATAGATTCTGCCAACCGGTGGTAACTCTCTGCGAGCCCAATCTGACATGGATGGGTCAGACTAGGTCAACCACTTCGTGTATACTATAACTGTGTTTCGGCAACGGTAATAACAGACCAAGGTGACTGAATACAGAAAAGATACAGTCAGTTGTGAAACTAAAACTCCACGTATAACAGGTACAAAACTTTTTGTATTTTGACAGGTCGGCAAGGCTATTTTATCCATTTCTGTGAGTCATTTTGCATGGTTGAAAAATGCACCTTTTTGTCACATGGATTAGCAGTGAAATGCACACGTTTTTGTTCGATCAGTCTCACAAGAGATTAACATAACAGGACAGAAACTAACGGTAGCGGGTCACTGTTCGACCTATTCATTGATGGTCGGGCACAGCTATCCGGTAAATGATTGACGAAAACTTTATTCCAATTATGGTTGTTGTTGTGCGCAAACAACCTTCATCCTGCTCATCACTCCCGCATTTCATCCAGTAAATACAAGTGGAGTTTGTCAACACATGTGTCATCATGTGTCACACTACTTGGTAATCGCAGATGACAAAATACCGGCTAGTAATGACACTGTAGATACTTTGACAAATCTGCGTGATATTATGATTCTGTTGTACTAATTTGTAGGATAGTTCTTCATCTGACGCTTTTCTATTAGCTACAGCAGGACACAAAATCACTTCAACAGCACGATTTTTACAACCAAGGAGATGAACCTTGTCATTTGATTTACTCAGAATTTAGCAAATATAAGACAGTTAACTTGTGCCTGAATTACAGAATAGTAACAATTATCATGAACGCATTATAAAACTTGGCTAGCTGTCAAACGCGAAATTAAGTAAAAAGAACTGTTGCTTCAGTTTGGTGTTTGTTAAGCAGAAGAAGAATTATATTTTCCAGAAATTGAGAAAGATAGGACGTAACACAAAAACACTGAGATCGAGTGCATGGAAATAATCGCCTGTATATGGTTGTGGCAGACTGTGTTGGAATGCACCTAGAGAAATCCAATTTATTTGCTAGGTTTTGTCAGATGAGACGGTGGAATGTGAAACGTTGTGATCCAATAAGAAATAATGAAATCAAGCATTTGTTCACTATAAAGTAACACATGCATTCGCTTTTTCGAGGAGGGGCTAACACAAATTCTGAATCTTTCAACAACAGATGAGGGATTATACCTGAGGAACGATACATTCAGTGGGGGAGCACGGCAGAAACAACAAATCAGCCGAATCACATACATAGAATGCAGGACGGTTTTAACCTGCAGATATGGGTTAAAGATTTCAGAATATCATGAAAACTAATAATGTAAGGTGTTTTGGACATACTGTTACTCAAAATAATCACTGAGCATTTAACTACACGTATGGAAATTAAAGGCTTACTAGTTACAAGAAGAGACGAAGATACAATAAATAATTCTTTATAAATATTTTCTTCCGTAGACGAAGGGGAAATATCAGCAGGCTTGTAAAAAGAGACCATGGGTCCGGGACATTTTTGCTAGTTCAGACAAACCATTTATCAGGGAGGGACAAATATAACAAGTCAAGTGCTTGGTACTTAACAACATATCGTCTGCACGTCTAGTTAGAAAAACATGATAACGAAGTAGCTAGGTTACTATACAAAACGTCATTAGGAAAGACGAAACCAGTAGCCAGGTGTATACTAGTCATAAATGCACGTAGAAATTAGCATTCAAAATTCACATTGAACGTGTGGTTAAATTTATGAATTGGAGTATGTTGAACTTAGTGGTGTATTTCAAAACTTGGCAAAAACAAGCTGATAGCCTAGTACTGAAAGATATTGCATAGTTTTATCACTCCATCAGTATCGTCAAATATCCGTATAAAAATCTAAACTTTCAACAGTAATAAACTAGTCATCAGATAAATCAGTCATCTTGCGTGAGTTTTTCTGATTGTTGTTGAATCATGTTCTCGAGACAAGTCAGAAGAATCTCACGTATATGTGTTATCGTTGTGCCTCAAGTGTATACTGTGATCACCATCTTCATGTCCTGGTTTACAGCAACCATGGTAACAAGGATCATTTTGGAAACCTGATTATTATTTTCATACAGGACAAGTTGACGCTATTGATACTTGCTCAGTAGGCAACCCGCATTAAATTAAACAAAAGTTGCCTCCATATGCAGGCTTTGCTTTTAGGCAAAGCTTTTAGTCAGCGTCTTTCATATAAGAACATTGCATTCGAGTCTGATCCTCACTATCAACGGTATGCATCTTTTCCATGACTGAAAGTGAGAGTCTGACCAACCTTCCATTATATAACCGTTTTAGCTAATGCACGAATGACTATAACAGCCACTAGCGAATTATTACATCTGAACGCTTCGACAATAAAGTATTTGTTTACTGATTAAGTTATATGATTTTACTAATACGCCGCTGCTTGTAAACCCCAAATGATAACTGTGCGATTAAGACTTCCCAAGCAGGTCGATATCTTCAATTTTATAAAACATTCCGGGCAACGTTTTACACTGTTGGTAGATAGTATGAGACTTCTTCGTTGTTAAACTGAAATTTGTAAATAATTATCGCCAGTTGGAAAGTAAAATTGCAGTCAGCCGAGTAAGGCCGTAACTGTGAGCCAATTGTTGCCACAAAAATATGCTAACTAAATGTTCGTCGTCCTCCTGGATATTCGTTTGAGTTCGCCCACAGATCCTTCTGAAAAGTGGTCAACATAACGGGCAACTTTGTCTTATTCTCTTCGACGTACAACCAAAGAACGATACCGCTTACCATGATTTCTGTTTCTGCAACGCTTTCTGCTTCTTCTACTACCACATAATCCACCAACTACCAATTTTCGTGATATGCATCCTTCGAATTTTTGTTGAAGCATTTTGAAGCTTTGTCTTATCAAGTCACATAGTTCCCTTCAGACTCATACCTGAGTAGTCAAGCGGCTCAAATAAATTTCCATCCGATACGTCCTATATCTTCCAAACATCGTTTCAGTTTTATCGTTTCCACGGAAAGCCATTTTGATTCAGATAAAATCCGAAACCTGCGATTGACTCTGCACTTCAAACTAAGTATGATTACAATGAAATGTCACACATCATTGCATAGTGATCCCACAGCTTTGAAATGTAGAAAACTGAACTATTACATCGCATTGGCTGCAAATACAATTCCCAGAAAGAGCACAGAAACTGAGAGTTTGCTAGTTCCGTTGCTGGGTTATACCTAAAACAGTGTGAACAATTTGCGAACGAAATCCTAGGGGATAACAGACATTCTCAGCCCGCAGGCTCACTGATTCTTCATTTATGTTTGTGACGTTCATCCTTCCTGCGCTTACATACATGATTACGATTATTTTATACCATACTGGGGATCTACTACATTTTAAGCTGGTGTCCTCAGAGTTAATTGGAACTATAAAAATAATAACCTTTTACGATTTTGTCTGTACTTCATTGGATCTATTATTTTGCGCTTGTTCTATTAGGTACCTGTCGTTGCCCACAGTTTGATAAATGTGAAACGTGAAACTCTTCCTATAAGGGTAACCTGTACTTCAGCTCATGAAGTGTTTTATCTTCATTCGATATATTCCTGCCTGCTTTGAGTTTTGCAAGTACTACATTTTTTCCTGGATCTCTGAAAACTGCTTGAGCCCGTAAGTTACAGTGGCATACCTATCGCCCCTATGTGACACTTGAATTAGTTATCTTAGGGTACATCCCTTCTATTGTATGGTATAGCTTCTTAGTGACAAAACTTACGGGCAATATCCTTTGAAATTAGGCCGATCACTGTTGACCGTGGTGAGCTATTACTAGGTGCCCAATGTTCAGTTGGTTTAAGGGTACTGCGTATGATCACTAACGACTTAAAAACGACTTGAGCTCAAGTGTAAACTTTTTGAACTTACAGCTTGGCTAGGTAACCCAGCTGGCAGTGCATTTGCCAGGATAGGGTTTGTAGTTTCTGTTACTGGTTTGAGTCTGGCCAAAACCAAACCATTCTCACAATCGGATTTCTTTTAGGTTCTTTTTTTATGATAACACAGGAATTTTCAACATGACGAGGCTCGTAAACAGAACTGTACAGCTAAGTTATAAAACGAAACGTCTCGACAGTTTAATAGACAACCGAAAGTTATCAAACTATTCGACCTTATCTTTTAAAGTCGTCAATCTACATAAATTTTGCTTCTGGAAACGTCTATGACGTAGCTGGTTTTCTAACAACGTTAGTTTGGGAACAACAAAGTTTTAGACAATCTTACCAGGAAGCACATTTGCATTTTGTTAAGTACCAACTGACGATTATGAAAATAAAATGTTCCCATTGCATAGGCTTCTGTCGCAAATTACATAATTTAAGCCCCTTATCACGTGACACTCAAGGTTTCTGAAGTTTGTCAAAACCGCTTGTCAAAGGGCAAATTAAACATTGGACTACTTGTTCTGGTTACCTTGCTAATTGAAAACATTTTGTTTAGATGAAGTACCGTGTTTTCATAAAACATATGGATAGAATGATTGAAAGGCAAGCAACTGTCTAAAACTAAATGACGGGTAAATTTTGAAAGTTAGAAGCTGTAACATTTCCTAGCTGGTGATACTTTCATAAATTGTCTGAAACCCCGATCACATGTTCAACTTGTATCTAATAGTGAACGTTGATTTCTTCTAAATTTGTAAATCGATTACTTAAAATTGTTTGTCAAAATGCATCAGGGAATACTTACAGCTGCCACACAGTCTGCTAGAAAAGAACTGGTTTTATTTCATGAAACAGTAGTTTTCAGCAAAAGTATCGGTTTGTGACAAGTGTTAATCAAATATTTCAAAAACTGTAGCATTCTTGGACATTTGCAGGTTTTAACCATGCGAATCTAAGCATTTACCGCAGCCCTCCGTTTTGTAAAAAATAATGATTTGCCGATCGATTAAAACAGGCCTGGACTGCTTGGCGCCTAGGTATTTGCAGGTTTAATTAATGGCTGCTTCATACACCACTGATAAATCCTTACTAATCCGTTTTTCTACCCGTCTATCAGTCATTCTAAGATGTGTTACTACAGCTACAGCAAAAGCCATTTACTCACTCAAAACTTCGATGACTTCAAAATTGAGAAGGCAGGAAAATGACTGAAAAAGTGGCTTCGCAAATCACTACACCAAGTCAATATTCGCTATGCTCCAGCCGACCGTAATTCCGCTCGTAATTCACAAAGAATTTGCTTCGACTTGAGGTGACATAAGTTAGTTTGCCGGTTCGCGCGAGATCTCGACGTGTGATTAGGCCAAATCACCAAAATGTATGGGGCACCGATAATTGCTCTCAGTAAGCGTCCGTTGTGCTCCCAGCGCGATCGAAAGTTCCGCTTCACATACTTTCGTTTCCGTATCACAATCCACGCAAGCTTGATAAATCAGGGATAGTCTCTTAGTTGTCAAACAGTCGTTCGTCTTCTCAGTTCAAAGTGATATATCTACATTTGGATGGATGTAAGAAGCGAATTCGCCTCGTGAGAGACTTGGTTGTTGTGTAATTTGCATATCTTTGTGTACGATGGTCGGGCACGTAACGCTTGTCCAAAAAATTATAGGCATCGATACTAAATAATTTCTTCTTTGAATCCAGCCAGAGGAGTATATCGAATATCTTCGTTTGTGTACACATATCGCCAGACATGACTTGTACGTTACTGATCAGACACAGCTGATTGAAGACAATCGATAAGAGAAATAACAGCTTACTGGTTTCTAAGCGACCGAAAGAGCGATTAGATTCCCTATAGTTAAGACAGTCTCATTAAGACTGTTTCCCTGTCGTGAGATTCAGCTCTATGCTAATTTGCCTGCCAGTCCTGAGATTAAAATGTATGTGTTAGTTCCAAGAAACCATTATGTTACAAGTCAGAAGTACTTTTCAGTGATTACGACCTCACTTAAATAAGGGAAAATAAGCCTTGAAAAAAAATGACCATTTATCTTCTAGCGAATACAGTTGGAAAACCCAGGTCAAATTAGCAGTGTGAAAGCCACAAAATTGCTGCACCAGTGAAATAGAAATTACTGATGAATCATCGGGGATTTGGTTAATTTCAAGTTGAGCATAACACATAGATGATCGCAGCCGTCGCATTCCCATAGACTTTCTAGTCGGCCCCTTTCGAATAGAGGCACTAGACTCGAGTTTCGCACTCATTAGAGCAAATCGTTAGTAGTGCATATCCTCGCCACTGCCAAGAGTGGAACTCCGGTCACGCTCTCATGAGGCAACCGTGTTTGCCACTGCGACATTGACCTCACGTAAGGTATGACCGAATTATCATATGTGAACGGTCGACCATTTTCGTTTGTGACTAATGATCAGGTTGCCGGATCACCCGGTAAGGAGACACAGTTACTCTCCGTTGATTCTTTCCGAAACGTGCCGACTGGAAAGTTTATGTGAATGTGACAGCTGGGGTCAGTTGTGTGTGATGTTCAATCTCTATGAATGTAGTATGTACCGTATAATGTATAGAGCAATTCGTCAAGTAATAGAACGTAAGATTGGCTGTTTTTGTCCTCTCTACATTGAAAAATAAGTGTGAGGCATACAGTCAGCACTTGAAGACTACAAACCATTGAGTGCAACAAAGTAAAAGCAATAAATCTGATATCAATGGAATCTTCTTCATCGGTGTCGTTACGCTGCAATTGCTCGAACGATTTTATAGCTGAGGATTTTCCAAAGCAGAGCAGGTCAATATATTAGGGAGCAGTGTGGAAATGACAACGTCACTTTATAGGACAAAGTGCAACAAAAATGCATTGGTTCTCGCCACCTAGGTAGCCACTCAGCGGACGATTGCGTATATTTAGAGGAGAAATATTCCATATATGTTGCAAAACTAAACTAAGTTTCTACGAACTTTCAAAGTATAACACATATTTATACATAATTGAGCTTCACAATGTCAGATATTCAGAGGTTAAGCTATTTGCTTGTATTCTTGATCCAAGTAAAGCATCAATGCGTTCCGCTTGGTAGTCGGAAAAGTCAAAATCTAAATTGAATCAAAAGAGTTAAATGTAGTTTGCCACTGAACGTATATCTAGCCGTCAGATTGTCGCGAACAAAGATTTCCATAATCTTGCAAAGTAAATGAAGAACATAATAAAGTCAGAATATTCTGTTACCATAAAGATGTATGGTTTATTCAACTGCGTATTTTAACAAGAGAAAGCTGATACGTCTGCCATGGGACACACTACACTGTCATGCAGTCTGTAAACCTGAACCATGTGTCGATTTACTTTGAACAAATTAAGAACACTGTCAATCGAGTAGACGTGGTGAACAATGGAAATAATTATTAATATTTTGGTAAACTGGTCCATGCTAATTTTCACCCGGAATGCATAGAATTATGCATGCACGCAACCCTGCTTCAAAATGTGTGCTACCTATGTATGCGCATTAGGTGATCCAAATGATAGAATACTCCGCTTAAGTAACCGTGCTGGTCTACACGTTGACGGCGGAGTATCCAACATGAAGAACTTAACGTAGTGAAACTCTCAGTTATTAACACTTATCAAAAATCATACTCATGCGAGAACTGACAGTTAGCTTCTGCTTGGTAAACTTATGAGGCCAGTATGTTGCCGACTGATATGTTGTGATATACAAACAAATTCCACGAAATAATCCACACACATAAGTGGGTTACGCTCATGATACACGGTAGTCTTAGAAAATGACGTAAGTAAAGGTTTAAATTTGAGTGTTATACTATGTATGTATTCGGTGTTCCTGGTGAGACCAACTCAAACAGAGATACTGTATTCCAGTGTTCTGCTGTTAACTGTGTTATTAACAATTTCGGTGCGATGTTCTTCTATTAAATTAATCTAGAAAAATAGGTCATAATGCACTAAACCCTACAAAATTTTAGATCACCTCTTTCTTTGAGATATGATTCGTTCTGTATTAGATGGAAATTAAATAAATGGCCGGGTGGTAACTCAATTTCATGTGATAATTTTTCCAGAATGGCTGAATTGGACTGGCCTCCAAAATTTTTATTAAAGTTAGCCTCACATAATCGGACTAACAGTCCTCACTTACTCAACTTAAACCTATTCGGTTTTAAAACACTTACATTATATACTGGAATAATTTTTTTTACTGAGGTAAATGATTTCTTCACTTTGTTTCACTCTTGCTGTACTTAGTAACCGAACGCATTACATCAAGAATGTACCGCCTCAACATACATGGAACTATCCGGAAGGATGAAATAGTGTATAGTTTGTAGTGGTGGTGTGATCTTCCACTTTTGTTTCTTGTGATTAATTGCAAGACTTTCGGCGTTAAATTGGCTTGCAGCATTCTCAAGTCAACCCAGTGGACAGTAACAGAATACTTTTGATAAGCCAAATGTCAGCCCATCTGAGATAGTCACGTTAGAAAAATGAGATCGGGAGGGTCAATGATTTGTCACTTGCACCAGCAGGTTAATTTATCACCTGCCGAGTCAGAAAGTACAAGATTCACTAATAATTCCACAGTACAAAATAGTTTGCCCCTAAAGTACTTAAACCATACGAACCAATAATTGGATGAACATTCGTCCCTCTTGCGGATTAAATCGTCCCCGTCGGTAAACACCAGTTCAGGGTCTGACACCAACGAACTCGTAAACCGTGGCCATTATTCCTGTTGGATATACGTGGTATAAAGGGAGAAAATTCTTTAACGTTCCTTCTGTCACGTGGTTTTTTTAACCGAAAACCATGAGTTTTAATATTTTTGATTTGCTGATCCAGAGGATTAAATATCAGTTCAGCTTTCATGTAGGCAGTAGGGTTCATACACCAAAAAATTCCCGTGGTTTTCATTTTTTACTCATACCGGATTATATCTTCGTTAATCTATATTAAGAGTGTTGTAATTATCTGACTAGGTATAATAACTATCCATCCCCTGTCACTAGCGGATCACTATATGTATATTTTTCACAACCCAAAACTAGAGGCTTACTACGTTGTGTACTAAATAGCAAATGAGGAAGGGATTCCAATGTAGTGTGTCTTGGATCAATATATACTGCATATTAACAAACCCAGTGATTTAAAGACGAGTGAGAAAATGGACAGGGACTGTAGGATTCAAATAAGATTATGGTCAGATGTGAGTTCACAAGTATACATATGTCACTAATAAATTCTGTTCGTATCGCGCTGAACGAATATATCTAGGCGTCAACATCAGTTGTTTACAAAATTTACCAGCATGGACTGACGTACCCTCCTGATAACGCCTCAGTGTACTGCATTTAATATGGGACCGGATACCAAATATTTTGGTAGGGTCCAAGTTGTGAACTTTTCTCAGCGGTCCTTTTTATGTGTGCATATTTGCTTACACAGAAGTGACCGGAAGACCATATGGAAGTTTAGGTTACTTTGAACATCCAGGTTTAGGAAAGTCCCAATCGCGGGGTTATCGATTGGAGTTAACAGAACAGTTACTATCTCTTCTTGAGGCGATTGGGCAACCTGATCATTACTCACGAGCAAAAGTGGTTGAGTGTTCACATATGATAATTCGATCGTGCCTAATGTGAAGTCAATGGCGCAGTGGCAAACACGGTTGCCTCATGACAGCATGACCGGCGTTCTAGTCCCGGTAGTGGCAAGGATATGCACTACTAAAGATCTGGTCTAATGAGAGCAAAACTCGAGTCTAGTGCTTCTTTTCGAAAGGGGCCAACTGGAAAGTCTATGAGAATGCAACAGCTGCGATCAATTGTGGGTGATGTCCACCTTGAAATTAACCAACTCCCTGATTACTCATGAGTAATCTAATATATCGCCTAGCAGGTCTAATGAAATCTGCGATTTTGACTTGTCCAAGAAGTCCTAATCGCAGGGTTATCGATTGGAGTTAACAGACAGAAACTGTGCCTTCTATCGAGGTGGCCGACCTGGGCGTTCGGCCAAGCGAATCAAAGAACTGTTTGTCTGGTTCGGGGTCGGTTTACTCAGATCAACAATCAAGTCAGTAGCTGCACATCTTGCTGATACGGGCCACAACGTTGACTCAAATGACGTTTTTGCATAATTTACAAAATTCCGGCAAACCACCACAAGCTGGTCTGACGACGAATGCTAGTCACAACCGACTCAACTGTTATTCGATTATGCAATTTGAATCTTCGTTCTGGAAAGTTCACAAACCTCGGCAGTTGCTCTGCACAAAGGTCAAGGTACTTACAGCGACCTTGACCCCTGTGATTTAACTATTTGCGAATCTCTAAACCACTTACCGTAAAAACGAGTAACTGTTTTGTAAGTAGTTTATCACGTTTGTTTTTTTGTGCCATAATATACGGACCGAAGAAGGTCTTCTTAATATTGATCTAATCTGGTTTAACATATATAAATGTAATAGTCCAAGAAACAATAATCGAAAACAGTTGTTCGTCACTCTTATCCTCTATGACACAATGGGTATTTTCGCTGTATTTTGAAATAGCTGACGTTATGGTTAGCACGCTGTACCCAAAACCACCACAACTGGAGTACAATTTCGGGGTCCAGACAAGGATATTCACTATTGATGACCTCGAGTAAGAGCCAGTTTCGAATCTAGATTCCGTTTGAAATCAGCTGGCTAAAAAGCTCACCCGAATATGAAGGCTAAGATCAATTGCGGGTTGTGTTCAAAGTGGGATTATCCCAGACGTCATACTTCCACAATTCCAGAATGTGATTAATTCCACTCTGAAGATTGGGCAAGAGTAAGCACGAATTGATTAGTAGGTTCGTTGATCTGCCGAATTCATCAGCGTCGCTAGCAATTTAGAAACAACTTCTATCCTTTTTGCTCCCACATGGTTCAAATTCATTTTAAATGCAGCTGCAACAGAGATTTCAAGAAAATTACAGCATCAAAAGTGGCCATGAAACACTACAGTGAACGCAACGATAGCAGCCGCAATGGATTTGCGCGTTATAAAGGTAAATCCATGATAGTTAAGTGATTGGCTTATTCTTACGGAACTGGTCGTTTTGGGAAGGTGTTACCAACGTCAAGGAATAGCTGCAGGATAACAATGTACTGCAAACAGTTCACCCCAGTGACCACCAGCAACGTTGTGGATGGCAATTTTGATATCGTTGCACATACTTGGCAGTAGGCTAGCCAGTTAATCAATCCCACGACCTGAGAACAAGCACCAGAATGGTGGGTTCTCAATGAACTATAGTTCATACATTTGTCAACCTAATTACGAGATCGCGACAGTTCGCTACATGAAAGCAGTGGGCCGCATACTACTCATTTTTCTGGGAGTTATTTAAATGTATGTTTTGCATAACACAATAAAAACATTTTTACCCCAAAGCAAAGTAATGGCCCTGCATGGTTAACTGGTTAGTTAGTACTACGCAAATTTGTACAAGATTTTTCTCTTCACCAGCAAACTAACCAACAAACTCGTAACTCCAACTAAATTTAGCTTCAACCTCTTTTAAGCAGTTAACTTGGTTTTCATATTTTTCATTACAGCTTCCACTTTGAGCAAGCGATGATCAAATTGATTTTTTCAGCCTAAGCTGAACACCTCTGTTTCAGTGCTGTTGTTCTAAACTGAGTTATAAAATAAAATGTCAACAAAATTTAGTTAAGTAAAACACCCTAATTTTCATAATTAGGAAATCAGCATTTACAAACGTTCTTGTCACGTAAAAACAACTCATGTTTCATAGTTTTTTTATTTTTGCTCGTAAATGGTGGAATAATAACTAGAGGAAGGTTGTTGTAAATTATTACCGATTTTCTTAAACAGATTTTTTGCAAAGAAAAAGGCTTAAATGTTTCAGGCAACACAAAGCCTTGCCACTTTTGTTGTCAGTTTTATCTATATGTCAACAATAGAAAGGGAACCAAGTGCAAACATATAATTTACACACACAAGATGAATTTAGCTCTTTTCTGTTACATCTAATTATTGACGATAGTTTGAATCTCATTGAACCGTTCGGTTCATATTGATTTTAAGACAGCTTTTTAGAGTTGCGGTATTACTGTAGATTTAACGCATGCAGTAATATAGTAAAATATTTTGTAATTTATGAAATACAAAGGAGAAAATTGTATTAATGCACTAACCAACTTTGAAAGGTTATGGCAAGTAACAAGTCCTCAAGTAGGATTTTTCTTCGACCACCAAAATAATTATTGCTTTAGTTCGTTCAATTTCTAATCCAGATGTATGCGATTAAGTCCTTTTGCTTGTTTTTGGATTCTGGCCTTAGTTATGTAGATATTTTTGGTTTAATGTTTAGGCGACGTGCCATCCAATGTGATGCAGTTCCTATAGCTTGTCTTAATCCATCCAGCGATCTAAATTTCTCATCTGAATCAACTAGGTGTTTTACGAGTCGCCAAATGATGAGACTAAAAGCTCTCGGTAGATGAGTTGAGTTTTTCCATGGAATAGAACTGAATATTCACAATCACCAGTGTTGAAGCGATGAACCAACACCATAGTTGATTATATTACGTTATACTCAGCGAACTTAGAATGGATAAGTGTCACTTCTGTCAGTAGCAGTTCAACGCGACTAAAATCATGTACAAGCGATTAGTACCCTAAGCCAAAATATTCAGAGTTACCATAGTTCTGTTGTCCATACCTTCCTGAATTAAAAACTCGACCATCGATCCCAAATGGCACGCAGTGTTTTAGACCTGTTACCTTCCATTCAAGAATGTTTCACAGGAAGATTGCATTACATTTGTTTTTGGGTCGGTGTTAAAATTACTTTCTTGCGTTGCATCGAAAAAAATGTCTGCTTTCTTTTTGAAGCGATTACTGACAGACCTTAAGCTACAACCAACTGACCAGCATCGTTAGCAATATATGAGACTCCATCAAACGTTGATGAGTTTTCATGGTATTGTTTGAAATGACTATTCCTTCACACCTGTGAGTATTGTGGCATCCATTCATCAAAAGCTATCTTACTTTCAGTTAATGGTTTCTCGGTGAATTCACAAGAGATGCTTTTGAAGTAAAAGAGTTAGCAGATAATCTGGTAGCAAAGTATCTTCCAAAATACTGAAATATCAAAACTACTGAAGGGAGGCAAGCATTCTACTCAACACGCCACATACCTGTTAGAGTTTGGAAATATCTAATGTCAAGTTTAGACACTCACTCCATTAATCGCCGTTCTGTTGCCTAAACATAAGGTACTGACAAAGGGTGATAGAACAATTGTGTTGCTTGTAAAACCGTCCATTATTCAAAGACCCTAAGACGTGGCTGCTTTCTAATAATTGACAGGGAGCACATACTCTTTCAAGACATAAAATTTACCGGGTGAGCGACGAAGCCTCCACGAGGCTTCCATCTTTAACGTTACAACGTCATGATTCACATACCCAACTCCTGAGCACACCTGGTTTTATACTCGTCAGTATCTTCCCATTAATCAACCCCATTGAATAGCAAGTGATAATCAAGTATTTTCCCAACATTTTTAATGAGTCACAAACGTTTAGTTTTCCTAACATCGGATGTCTTTGCTTATCGATTATTTCAATATAAAGACTTCTATTGCTTAGCCTGCTATCAAATATCAGCAGCTGTTTCCTATGTCTACACTGAACTTGATTGTAAGCTGAACAATCATAATAAATGTTCACTATTTATATACGGAACAAGGTCTATCTGAGTAGACCTTCGAAATATTGGGTCTTGTTCTGTAAGAAACCGAACATTTGCAAATTGATTGATAGACCATGCATACGGGTAGATCAATGAAATACTTGTAAAACTGTCTGATAAATTGTTTACAGCTGTTCACAAATGGTTGTGTCAACCACATAACCATTTTCATATCTTCGTTGGTTACCAATACTCAGGATGTATTTGGTGCTGTTTGTTAAACTGACAACCATGACCAAGGGACAGGTAATGTTAAGTGTTAACTGTTCATATGATTATTATGAACGCACATCTAAAGCAATTAAAGAACGCCAGAACGATATTAGTGGACAATTTGCGTTCTATCTTGTCCGAACCAATACGCCAGTAAGAGTGTCTATCTCCAAAACATTACCATGCATTTGTGCATCTCAAAAGATTTCTGTAACCAGAAGATTGTCTCTATATTGTGTTGATAAATATGGTGGGTTGAAACTCCCAGTCAAACAAAATAGTCGCAGATAATCAAGGGCTGGGCAAACACCGCACAAATTACGAAGGTAAGGGAAGTGAATGCGTGGTAGCGAAATTTCTTTAAATCTTAGGATTGCACAACATATTACAAATGCTTAATATAGACAACTAAAAGCGTTTGACAGAAACCGCTCTTCAAAATCTAGTCTCAGATCTACTTTGTACAGCCACATTTAACGTACGTCATGGTTGTTGTGCGTCGTTCAAACGTCCAGTCAGCCAATAGGTAGGCGTTGATTTGACAAAATTCGAGCGAGATAATTACAACCATATGAGTCTCACACTGGATCGCATAGTCGGACGTTGTTCAAATGTCATTTACCACAACTTTCTGTATAAACAAACCTATGCATATCAGAGAAACGTCCTGAGGTAAACGGATGGTTGAGCTGGGTTTAAATTCATCTGTTTGGCTCGTCGTCTTATTATTTTTCAGGAGCAGCTAGATTCCATACAAGCCACATAAGCCGTTTGTCTGGTATTTTACGTGGTTTTTCGTTTACCCAGACCGCTCTTACTATTGATGATCTTGTTCATTTGAGTTGTTCCTGAATAACATTATATAGTTCAACTCGATCTGCTCAAGTGAATTGCTTTTGGATCATAGTGAACTGAAAAATGAATACCAAAAATTGTTGATTGCATCCAGAAGTAAATGCAATTTTTATTTTGGCTTTCTTTCTATTTCTGAATCACTATAGAAATACAAAATTTTACAAAATTTAAACTCCAAATCTCAGACTATTGGAATCGTATCTCTCTTGTAACAACTAATCGCAGACTGTAACTCAGTGCTATTTATCCGGAGTTAATTAGTTGATATAGTTATTAAAAACGATATAATTAGATGTTAACATTTCCTCTCAAATCATTGGCCCTGTACATAAAATCATGAAGATTTAGAGGGTTACATGATGGTTTGAAGAAAGAGGAATGGTATGTCAAAACATTCAATTGCAAGACAAATTATCAAAATACCAAGGAACTTTGAAAACCTCGACGGTTTTCATTTTCTCAATTTAAAGTTTAGTAAACGCCATTAAACAAGACTTGTTCGGTGGTGCTGCTCCCGGGGGATACACATTAGTGTTGTTTATGGAAAGTGGCTTCTTTTGTACCGTCAGTATCTGCATCCTCTGCGCAACACACGACCAAAACGACGTGCGCTAAGTTGCCCGCCAAGAATAGGTTACCAAAGAAAAACAGAGAATAGTTTGTCGCAGAAATTTTGTTAACGTGCAATCCATACACCATGCAAAATTTATAACTTACATTATTCTACTTACGCAGTGACAAACCGGTTTACAGACCGTTAATTTCATAATTACCGTACTGATGATTTTGAAGAGGGCATGACATTTACTGTGTCATCGTTTCATCTCATGAAAACATATAACGGTGCCTACACCAATATGACATTACCATAGGTAATGAAAAATGTTGTTATTCGCAAACTCGCTGTAGCTCATGTGATCCAAAAAAGATAGGAGGAATTGTGGTAATTATTTCTTATCCGGTAATCACAAACTATCACTTAGACTTTTTTCAAGTGGGATGGTTCAAAGGTGTTCTCATGCACACAGTCGCACAAAGACAAGCAGGGATAATTTATTCAGACAATCTGAACTATACGAATACAAACGAAAATATGAACCAACTATAGTATTATTCTTACGTAAGCAAGATTCTACACATTTTGCATCCGTTTCACACATAATTTTTGCCCGATCCTCTGAATATGGTGAATCTCCCGTGCAGATGTGTGTGCGCCGGAGTAAGCATGTGCGCACTTGCACATGACGCATTTCCATGCATCAATATCAACCAACTAGCCTAACGAACTTCAAGTGTTGGCATTGAGTAACTACCACCGAATTGTCGTCGTTCTGTTCTTCGTTCTGTCAGACACGTTCGATGTTGAGGGAACGCTGTAGGTCAGAATCTAATGAATATTCTCTCTCCATTAGTGTGCTGCAATACTAGACATAATAAACGAAACGTATCACATAAATATTTACAAAATATTTATTTTGTACCCAGCAAATTTTATCCCAGTGTTTACTTTGAGCTAAAATTGAACTTAGTTCCCCCCAAGTAGTGCGACTGAAATCAATAACGCTGTTCAGCCGGCATTGAACAGCTTCATGGAAGAAAATAAAGGCTAGAAAATTCCAGGCTTGTTGCTATTCGTGATATTAGACAAGCATTCAGGTGTTTACAGCGCCTGAACCAAAAGTGAATCCGATGAGTTTAACTTCACTGTGCTCCACGTGGAGATGGTTACGTTATTCAAAATTTTCATAGCACACTGAAGATGGAAGTTTCATTTTGATTTGCACACTATAGTTACCAAGGTTGCCGTTTTAAGTGTATTTCACAACCGATGTAGTACACGAGTTAGATTTTCTGATAGGGAACTAATTCTATAACTTGGCTGTTTTGAGCAATTGTGGTTGGGGGTTTATTGGCTAGTCACTGAGTTCATGTACTTTCATTTACGCACGTATGGGCGTGTGTTTATTGGGTGCTTCGTGAAAATAGCTGGGTTGTCTGCTTGATATGACCCTGTCAATTTCGTTAGTTGCAATCGCTAGGCAGCTGTCAGACTCAATAACGCATGCGATTAAATCTATCCAAATGGAAGAGAAGTTGGCACGGACAGGGTTTGTGTTGTTAGTAAGGGCTTCTGTGTGCATCCGTTCCACATACGACTTAAAACACAATTGTAGAAACCGAACGTTATAAGCAGTTTTATAGCTGCCACATGATGCATGGAAGGCAAAGGTCGGGTCATGCTGCAGGTTTCCTAAGCGTAATGCGTCTCTTAAAGGAAAACGTGTGCCCCCAAAGTTCCATGATCCTAATATGCAGTTGTCTAGATATTTCGTCAATCCATTCAACGGGAAAATGTGTAGGATTTGTCTTATAAACACAGTTAGTGCAGTCAAACGATTAGACTGAGTTGTAAATTGTCGTCAATGCGAAACTGCGCATCCAAACCAAAGCGGTCTGAGTTTTGTTAACTGCGTTGTTCAATCGTATTACATATGTGGTTATCTGTGCATCAGTGAATGGTTCTGAAAACTTTTCATCTTGTGCCACTACGAACTAACTTATAAGTTCCTGTTTATAACCGGCATTATTTATGCACATCTCTTCAGTCTATTGATTAATCGGCTCCACATCTGACGCACTGCAGATGTGTTGAGTCAGAATGCACGTACCGGTCGGGCTTTGTTACTTTACAGTGTAAGTCAATGTAGAACCAATTCTGGTCGTGTAAGGTCAACTGAAAACCTAGAACGTATATCGTTCTGTGTCCGTTCTCTGATTCTACTGAAAATTTGTTTGTTAGTTGTTCCTGATTAAAAATAATTGCAGAAAAGCTTTTCTAGTTTAGACTTTATTAACACAACTGTGTTATCCACACACCTTGATCATATCAGTGAAGGACTGGTGAAAGTGGACAGTGTTTGCATTCTCTATGTTACATAGAAAAGACGGCAACTTTCAGTGAGATATATGAACCCAAGGCTAAAACATTTGTTCGGCGACCGTGAAATAGGTTGTGGAGAAGACTGACCCAATGGAAGTAATAAGTTTCAGTCATTTAGCTATGACATCTGTCATCACTTTTTGAAAAAGAAAAGACAAATGCCAATATTTCATGTATTTGAAACAAAATACAAAAAAGCAAGATTAAAATGAACAGGCATCTCTTTTTTTCTTCTAATAGGTAAAAAATGCAAAATGCTTACCAACGCAAAGGACAAAAAAATATGACCTATTACAACCTTTGGTAATGCTTCTGAACAGTGCAACTACAGCCAGCAATATTGTAAGTTTCACAGGCGACGTACTTCACGTCAGGTCTGATGGATTTGTAACTTTAATGTTCACGTAACAGACCATAGAACTTGTCCGAAACTGTAAAGTATTTTATCTTTGTACCCTGCCAGAATAAATGGTTCCCCAAGAATGTCTAAAGAACCTTTTGCCCAATTCATTATGGCCTCAATACGGATATCCATTAGCTGGAGCCCCAGTCGGATTTATCGGAGCAAAGGATTTTTCAGTTAATTATGACGCTTTTGTGAGTATTTATTGAACTGGACTTACAGAAGGTGTTGTTTGGTGAAGCGGTGAGAGTGCCTCCAACAAACGTAAAAATAGAGTACTTATTTTACGCACCGTTGCTGTAATCGTAGAGGGAGTTACTTTGTCCGTACTGTTTATAAAAATACAGGACATTTTACATCAAAGAACGATATCAAAATTTGCCTGAGTTGAATCAGACCGACTCAACTACTAGTTGAACTTACCCTGAAGAACATTTTAAAACTCACTTGGAATATTTCGGTAAATTTGTTCTTGGTATTTACTCTGTCCACACGAGTTGCTGAAACTGCTGTTGGTTCGATGGGACTCGCTGATATAGTTGAGTGTTCAGAAACGCAAAACAACCTTTTATGGGACAAATCTGAGCATAATCAAAAACGGCTTTTCTATAAGGTTTCTGTCGAACACATTCCGTGGAGATGGCAACAACTAATAAACGGAAGCCACTCCCCAGCACATAGTAAAACTTGATCTGCGGCATTATAGGATAACCGTGTTGAATATCTTGCCCCAGTGCCTCAACAATAAACACGATAAAAGTACCATATCACAACCCCTAACCACATTCGTTTGTGTCTGTCAAATGTCTCGATTAACTTGTGACTAGACACACTAACTGTCTAGTTAACGTAAATCGATAATCCCATTGTGGAAAATTTGTATCCAAAATGAAGTACAAGAATTTTTCACAAACAATAAGGAATGCTTTCATTACCGATGGGAAGTTTGGTATAAATTACTGAACAAAATGAACACAGGATAGCCAGAGAAATCTTGTGATCTTGTTCTGAACAGGTGAGCTATTTCCTCATTTTCCTAAACAGAAAGAATTAGGTTGTATTAAGGGCTAGTATAATCTTTACTGCAATCTACTTAACAACTTTCCATTAGCAACATAAACAGAAGTCTGGAAAAGCTGAGACATGCGGAGTATTTCGGAAAACTGCAAACCCGGCAAGTTTTTCTTCTTAATTTTGGCGGGTATAAGTGTTTTTCAAGTTGGAACGCGAAAATATGGCTTATATCTTCCAGTTTGTCGTTTGTGTTGTTATTGAGTAATTTTAAAATTTGAGATGTCTTTGTTTTATCTCGTTAAATGTGCGAATGTCTAGTTGCCCGTTACACTCCATATTGCTTGAGTGGTGCGTCCATAATCCTTTTCTGAGCTTATCATTGCATCGCTGTTTATCTAAATGTATGTAATTTAAAACAATCACATAAAGCGGCAAACGCGCAATAGCATGTGACATAGGAAGAGACGTTGTAGGAGATTAAGAAGGGATGGACTTGGAGGGTAAAAACAGTTCACATTGATAAACACAAAGATTCCTATCAAGAGAGCTATCGAGTATCGTTCTCGGTAGCCCTATGGACTCAAGAAGGGAAGCCGAAAACGCTCCACTTAGAGCGCCTTCATATCTCAAAACTAATTCACATGCTGGTTATTAGGCTGAGGATTCCAACCTAACCCACAACCCATAATCAAGATACGAATAGGCAAACCGTGATTTGGAACTTGTAAGATGTGACCAAGTCGATGAATCCTGTGGGATTACATCAGCATGTTCAGGAATTGGCAGAGTTCATCTGTCCGGAAGATACGTTGGCGAGCTTCATTACTGATGACAGGACGTTCATACCAAGCTTCACTAATGTTTTCGGGACACAGAAACACACCAGAGACACCGGTATCCCACAATCTGTGAATGTCCTCCGCGTGGGTTGACCAGACTGTGCAGCTTTACAACCGGACTGCCCTTACAGTGGCATTGTACATTCGGCTATTCCTAGAAAGACTGGGATCATGCCGATACCACAGCACGTAAAACATACGATGGCCACATCAGACTGATAAACTAAAGCTATTCAGTCGGTCTAACCTGTTCTGAAATCCATGTGCGTCTTCACAAGTTACAACCATGTCGCTTGTTCACTCTATTAATTGGAACTGATTACGCGAGAGCAATTTCCGCTATCATATTTGCAGTCTGTCACGGTGCATTGTAAGACCTCATCTATTGTAAAACATAAGGAAAACGAGGAAGTTGCATACGTAATCTGACCGAAAGTCTGATGATGAACTATTTCTGAGCTATGCATGTACTTCTTGGGAAAACCCTTCCTCAGTGTCAGAGTGCAACTCTGCAAACTGAAATGAAAGACCCCCTGATACTTAACAAGACGATATTTTTGCCCACCATGTGAATGACAAAGTTTAGTCATCTGACGAGTTGTGTAAATGTGACCATTGTGGCCAGTGCCGACGATGCGTTGTTCGCACGTTTTGCCTGGTCTACGAAGTGCAAAAGCTGCACGCAAAGTTGACGCAATATACATAAAGTTTGCCACTTCTTCATTCGCATAAGGAGTGTTTCAAACACTTTACAGTGACGACATTGTTAAGTAGACCACAGTCCAGTGGAACAACCTCACGAAACCAGAAATTCCGGAGTAGAACCGTCAGCTCTTCGATTATGGCTGCGAACCAATCTATACAAGAAACAGTTGGAGGTTCATCAACGCCCAGTGGCTTGTATCGTTTCGGAGGCCTGATTTCAGGCGAGACTTCTGTTTCCGAGGATGGAGAAACGTCAACATACCAGCGGGCACGGGCAGAACTCGAAGGGAAGGTAATTGGCGCTGGTGTCCAATTCGGCTGATGGAGGAACCCCTCAAACCACCATCTTAAACTTGGGTTTGAGTCTCTTGACTGTTTGGGGGAAACGCTGTTAAGCATGAATATCATATTATGTGATTATAATTCATCTTTGTCCTTTCTGGTACAAGTATGTAAATTATTTACTCAAAACTATTTGCCTGTCGAAAATGTCCAGATTGTCTACTTATCCACTTTGCTAATTTGTTCAAATGTACCGTCGTAGTGTGACTCAATATTTATTCGATATTTGGAATCGTTAGTTAATGTATGTACGCTTGCAGGAACGTCTGGTAGGATAGTCGGCTCTAAAAATGCAAGGCCTGAGCAAGCTGCTAAGGTGTGAAAATATTTGGATTTCTCGACGGAATTGTCGTTTATTGAACGTTGACTAGCATCCGCTGTCGGACCATTTTGAATGGAGTAATTATAACACTGTGTAGTTTACGGAAGTCCTGTGTGAAGTGGATAGCATATTAAGTGTTTATAACGTTTGCTGCAATCTCGTCGCCGAATAACTTAATGTGACCTTCAACAGCCGTTCGATCAACGTTTTTTATAGTATATTAGCGGAATAACTAGCAGATATGCATAAATTAGTTGGTCAATAAAAATTTTTCAATATTTTCAAAGGCTGCATCCTGAACCTACTAAATAACGCTGCCGTTGTGTGTTAACATCCAGATTGCAGGACTGTATACGTTACTTCTGTAATATCGATCTGGAAAATGAGCAAACGAATTTTCTGTTCTGTGACCTAGTGACCGGGTGGCCCAGTTTAATCACGAGTTTACTGGTAACAAAGCGGCCAAGATTGTCAGTTTATCGCATCTTGTCTGATTCCTAGCTATTTTTTCACCTTCTGTGAACACGAGAATGCATCAAAAAAACGAGAAGGCCCACGTATTATCTCGGCATTGTTACCTTGTTTCTTGTTTGGTTTATTAAACAACTGTCAAACTGTCATGTCAAACCTGGATTTTGATTTTGTGGATTTTCTCCTCTTGTTGCGGGTGGTCGTTGAAGTCAAGTTTCTGTTGAGTGACAGCCAAGAAGAATGGAGTTGCCGGAGTGGTTGACAAAACCACAAGTAAAGAAGGTTACACTGTCTGCCGCTTCAATCATCTCTGTGTTCCCCCAGTTCCCCATGTGTCACAGCCTTAACCGAAAAAAATATGTCTTAATAACTAGAAGAAAATGAACTGGATGATGGAGAGTAAGTGCATGCCTGCACAATTTAGTGATGTTTTAAGGAAGCATATGCTCAGACTGACCCAAGCTCATGCGTTTTAGGTTCACTAAGATCTTCTCGCCGCTCAGTAATGTAACGAAGTGTCACTCTTCTCCTTCTATGCTAAGCTTTACATGGGGATATGCAGCTAAAGCCGACAATAGGCTAATGAGTCAGATAACGTATCTTCGTTTGCCACCATTTTCAGTAGCTTTTATTTCTTTCCTGTGGTTTCTTTAATGCTTTGAGAGCGTCGTAGAACAATGCTTGAACCAAATAGTGTTCATAATGCATCCGTGGGAAGTTAGAGCATTGCACGATCTAAGTTTTCTTTTAGAAATAGACTGTAAGTTTCAACATTTCATCGAAGGTTCGAGTCATTTGTATGGTGCTGAGGGGCAACATCCTATTGTTTCTATGCTCACATGAGAATAGGAAATTTGAGTAGGGTAACGTGATCTGCCTCCAATAGCTGTTAAGTAAGCTATGGCGGGTATGGCTGGCATATAACTACTTTTCTAAAGTATAGCGTGAAAAGGTTATGGACTATGTTGTCCCCTCCACGGTTTGGCTGATAAAATAATCTGCTATTTAATTACAAGCCTTCATAATCAGTCTTACAGGCGAGTTAGCTTCCGAACAATATTATAATACGTCGCACAATGTAACTAAAGTTGAAAACGGTTATATAGATTGTTTCGGTAATTTGCCATAGTCAACTGACTACATTGGTTCTCAGCCACCCTAAATTTAGTAACCCACTAGACCGTAGTGTGATAAATTTATTCATCTCTATACCTAACAACAAAGCATCATTGGTGGTAGTGGCTGTTCGGTTGCCCGATTGACGAACCGAATGCAATACAGTAAGGAAAAAACGTGAATGTAAGAACCGATTGGGGACTGGGATTGGAAGGATCAACAAATGCATAGATTATCCTGGGTTTCTTGCCTTAAAACGAGGTCATAGAATGGTGAAAACGAGCATTGCTAAAACCACTGGCATGCAAAAATTATTTATATGTAGTCTTAACATGCGGACGTAAAGATGTAGTTAGACTTATCTAATGCAAACTAAACTCAACGTCCAGTGTTGTATTTACCGCTGCTGCATAGCACACACCTTCCAGAATGTGCATAATTAGACCACTTACTAGTTATCTTTAACCTCGTTAAAGAAGTTAACTGTACATTATGTTCCAACTAGCAGCAAGCATCATAAACAGTACAATTTCTACCCGCGTTTATGCATTTTTGGTTGAAACCTCACTTGAACATGGAGGAGAAAACATTTCTAACTTCTATGATAAACGGATCGTGTGTTTACTGACAAGACGAAAATGTGCAGATTGGACTTACATTAACGGCAAAGCTCGAATCCGCCGAATAATAGTAAAGCAAACCGTATTAAAATTTAGGCCAAATTGACCCCTCGCAAATGCGGAAAATAATTCACAAACCTACCGAACATGGTTCAACCCTGCCGAGATAATTTAACGGACCAGGATTACAGTGGAGTTTGTCTCGTTTGGTGAACGCGAATTAGATTAACCAACGATTTGGGCATCCGTTGGAATCTAATCAGAGAAAGCAACAATATTCCCAGAATCAGCATAGTTACGGGACCATGACCAAAACTAAGATGTTTCACATTTGCACTTAGATGTAGGCTCATCTCACTACAATATCAGATTTGCCAAAGGATCCGGGGGAGCGAGTCTCTCAGCCGAATTTTTGAAATAGTTCACAGCAGAATACATGAAAGTTTCTAATATGTTGAACCTTCATTATTTTTAAGTAGCCTGGAACACTTGCTAAGTTAGAAAGAAGAAAAATCTGTGAAGAAGCTGAGTTTCAGCTTGTATCACAGAAATTCTCCACGACTTTTCAGCCACTAAAACAACACCAATGAGGCAGGTGCCTTTGTTCACCTAAGATGATTGGATACTCAGCCAGCAGACGCACTGTTGGTTTGAAATATGCATTCTGGCCACATGTTTGGCAAATTGTTGGTTTAGCATACTGCGTGAAGAAAAAATCACACAGCCATTTTAACCGTTGGTTGATTGTTGTTTCTAGTCACCTAGGGATGCATTTTCTCAAAGGTAAAAAACGAGTGGAAACGGAGCTGAAATTTGACGAATTAAAATGTTCACCAATAACCATAAAAGACATACGTCACGTGAAGTTAACATTTTGTTTACTGTCGTCAGTCACGGACAAAAACGTTAGAGTATACAAGACGTGCAGATAGCAACAATTATAAGAACAATCAACGATTGGGTTTACACAAAACAAGGACTATTATCAGTTCCAGGGCAGGCAAACTGCGTGAGTCAACAGTTTATGCACACACAAGACCAAATGGCGAGTATTGGTTAACGCTGCCTCAGAGAAGGCAAGCAATCTTGAGGTCCGATTACGCAACAGTACTTGAAACCAGTTAACGGGGTTAACAACGTGACGTATTTCCACGATGTTTTGGGAAAAGAAGTATAGCATTTTACAATTACGGTAACTGCCTTAAAAAGCTGGTGCAATCAATTATTTTAGCAGAGGCCGTTTTTACATCCTCTAGAAATCGTTTTAAGTTTATCAGCATAATAATTCCTGATGCATTTGACAAAAATTCATGTTAGAGATTTTGATTACGTTTCCGCATTAGGTAGACATAAGTTACATTAATATTCAGCTTCAGTTTGTCAAATATGATTTTCATTTGCCTGTAGGGTATCTCGAACCTATAGGTACGATCGCATACTGCTTGGTTGCCTTGCTGGATGCTAGGTTTGCAACGCGGCAACCTACTCTAAATAACGCTTTCTTTAATAGAGATTGTTAAACGGTTTTTTGTGGCTTCATTCTTATGATCATCTAAACAACCGCACAACTGCTGAGTTAGGATGGAAGCAAAAATACCGCTTTATTCTATGTTTAATAACAGCTGTCAAATTTCACGGTCTGCAAAACGAACGTATTAAACTCAGCAGCAGTTTACTAAAAACAGCATATTTCTATACACAACAGAAGGCGTGTTCGTGAGGGGACTATCTTCGAACCTGTTTGGTTTTCGCAGCAGACGGTGGATAAATGAGTATCTGTTATCAACACTGATCGCTTAGTTCAGTCGCACTAGGTTCACCTCCAATATTCGATGTATCTGAATAAACTCAAACGTTTGCACTGTTTTATCGGGTATTCAGGCATGTAAGGTCACATCACAAGGAACATCGATCATATCTATCAGTACAGGAGTTCGAGATCAAAAATAGCTGACAAGTTTTTGGTTAATCCCATCCTCACACGTTACGTGACTTACTGTGTGTCATGATAGTTTATGGCAACCACAATATCACCAAATGGAATAAAATGGTGAACTACAAGAGTCTTTACGATTTATTTGCCACTGAGTTTTTCAAGGGTTCTGTGTCACGAACAAACGATGATGCCGAAACCACGATTAAAAATTTCAGAGGAATTAAAATAATGAATGTCGAGTTTTCACGTAATGTTTCACGACTGGTGATGTAATTTATTTATCCACGGAAGTTCACGCTCAGTTAATACACTTTTTCCTTGGTTCTTCATCGAGCACTTGCATTCGTAACAATCCACACGCTCCCTCCCATCTTACGTCAGGATTTATGCATCATTACCAAACGTAGGCGCTACTTTGGTGTAACGAACGTTTATTCGTTCCCAATCACCTGGAAAATTTATTCACCTTGCAAATTTGACGCTTCCATGTTGCAGTTTATTGATTGATTTCATCTTCCGCAGAAACCCGTGTTTCCAACGGCAATTTTTAATCTTTCACTTTAGGCTTTTACAGCCAACTGTGCTATGCGCAGGTTTCACATAAAACTGTTACATGTCGTTAGATGTTCTAATGAGAAGGGGCGAAATACAATCCACTGGTATAGGTTCAGATGACTGTTAGATGTACGAGGCGAAGATGCTTTCACTAAAAACTGTTGCCTGGAATAGCTCACTTTAATTGGGTTTAGGACAAGTGACGAAAGCCGACGGTAGGCCTGTGTAGACTATATTTTGATCGCAGACAAATGGATCACCGACCTGTGACAGTGGATAGTAGCTGCATTCAAACAGTGGCGAAGTGTACAAATCCCACCTTCGATTCAGGAAATCTTAATTAGCTAAAACAGAAACGCTTTGCATTTTTGAAACGAAAAATATGAGTTCCTTAGGTTGAACTTCATTCGCATTCCGAAGCACTATTTCATGGTTCCATTCAGCTTAGTTAATGCACTGATCACTGAACAAGTAACAATATACTGGACTATACTAAACCTGATTACCGATCATTGCCGTAAGCTTAACGTACACGCAGTTTGTTTCATGTGAGCATGCAAAAAATCTATAATTTGAAAGTTTGGGGAATATTAGTGCAGAGGATTCTGAGTTTGTTCTGATTATTTTGAAGCTTAGCACTTACATGCTGAACGATGCCTCAACTAAAATTGAGGTTTTCCAACCGTTGTGAGATGAACTGCGCGGCTTTTACAGAGTTTCTTCGAAAGCCACACGATCAATCACTCCCTCTTTGGGATATCTTACCTACAAATGATGGAACAATTCATCCAGACTTGTGTATATTATTTTAATGCACAAAATGCGGGCTCCTTCAAGCATTCATCCTCTCACTGAAAACGCCATACCATTAATCATGTTGATTAATTCGGGGGTGAGATTAGCATTAGAGTGGTTTCGAACTAAGAATTTGATTGCCTGTTAATGATTAATTTTAGTCATAAAAGCAAACCAGCCTTTTCCCGTAAGAGAAGTTTCAATAGGAAAGTCAGAACCAATTTTCACACGACGTAAGTGGTAGCAATTAACAAATGAGAACCACCTCAATGAGTGCAGAAGGACTTGTTTATGAGTACCAGTTTGCTGTGGTAACTGATGTGCCTGGATGTGCGTGAGTATGCGTGTGTTTGTATGGCTGTCGAGTTTGTAGCTTGAAATCAATATTCCTGTTGAACTTTTTATGTAAACCTGCATATTTCAGTATATGCCTGATGAGGTGCTCTATGGGTACATTGTGCAAAAGCTGCTATGACATAAATGTGCAAACTTGGTTTGATAAAAAGCTGTACTGCCTCATTTAGATAAATCTTATATATATCTCGAGCTGAACCTGTTGACTTTTTGTGTGATTTTTACGGGCTAGAGGCATACTATCGGAAACACGCTCCTGCCAGTATATCTCGATTTCTTGTTTAGTTTGTCTTTACCTGATTGAGACATTGTGCTACAAGTCAGATCAGACAAAATCATCCACAATATTCATGATAAAACAATTCTACATCCAAGTGTTTTGTGTCGAAATCAGAAAAAAAACGTGGACTGAAGAGTTCAAACAAATTCTTGTCATATCAAAGCAACATTTGAATATTCGTTCTCGACACGCTTAACTTAATACATTAACATTTACGCAACACATTTTTTCACTTGTAGCGACCAAGTTATTTCATAGTCTAAATAAGTCGTTTGTGGTAATCACCCCCAATTTCTTCTGCAGAGGAGGTGAACTACTATAAACTGTAGTTCAGATAGGTTTCATCATCAGTTGTTCACAATTTTCCGAAAGCCTGAGAAGCAGTTTCCGTTAATAAATGAACTTGCTTCAAAAAATCCGTTACAAACATTACTACTACTACTACTACTACCACGAAGTAATAGCTATATGACATGTAATGTTTCGTATGTGGTGAACTCTCTAACGATCTTATCATTGTTTAAGAAAGAACATTCTGCCGTATCCAACTGTCATTGGACATTCACTATGAATAATATGTAAGCTTGTATTTGGTTTCTTAGTTCAACGTTAACAAGTGCAAACAGCTGCATATGCCAATTTAATCAATTATTTATTTATGTCTAAACATTTTGCAAAATGTATACTGTCACCGTTGATGTAAGCGACAGAAATATATCCTTTTATCTTCATATATAATTGTACAAATCTTTATATACATATATAACTTTATACGTGCTTGAAAATCACATAGCATGCATATATGTAGCAGGCTGCTTGCCTACATGACGTTCAGGGTGATATTACGAAAACCACACCTTCACACAATAAACTGCAAGATATCTGTCGGGAAAAATGTAGAAATCAACAATTACTCACGCTGATATTACCGAGCGAGACTTATTAAAAATCTCTCCAAGATATGTCGACGACTTCCTGAAGATTACTGACACCACGCATATGGTAGCAAATATACCGGCTCAGTGAACTAGCCGAATTCCCAAATTTAGCCCCACTGTTGACTACGAGCAGATTAAAACCCTAAACTCTTTGGATATTCACATGAAGCGTCGGTACGTCGGCCCTGTAATACCGTCCGTTTGCAGAAAACAAATTTGGGCTGGCCAGTACCTTAACTCACCCAGATTTATGTCGATCTAGTACAAATGTGGTTTAATGAGACTTTTGCTCTGTCGTGTGAAACACTGGCAAAAGTGATGTTGTTTTTGAGAACCATGTTTAAAGAAACTGATTGTCAATCAGCATGTATGGAGAAATTCAGTAAACATAAGCTGGCTGGTTCTAACAGTTTCCAAACTGAATGTCTACCTGCGTCTGCCGTATAACAGCGATGACAGTGTTGCTACGTTGAAACCCCATCTCACGGCGACTATAGAGCACACATCCTATGCAGCCCAGTTGGTCATGCTGTTCACCATCATAGAAATCCCAGTACCATCAATGAAAACACTACTATTGGGTGATGTTAACTCTGACATCATTTATGTACCAATGTTTGGGTCCCGGAGCATATACATAGGCAAGACGGAGCGGCAGATACGCAATCGTCTTAATGAACACATTCAGGTTTGGGTTTACAATACGGCCATGGATACAATAATGTCAGACTCAAGTTGGAATGTGAGAAATCACATTGTCATCAACAGCTCGACACTTGTTGACATATCGATCCCAGCTGAACCTGATGAAGGCCATTTGGATATGTTAAACAGCGGAAAGTCCACAGCTTCTCCGGTTTACACAACCAGTAGCAATAAACAAACGGAAGCCTGCCTTGTGCTTATAGAGTAGGTAATTCATTGCTAACAGAATACTCTGGTAACTGACGTTAACTGATGTATGTAGATATCAATTTATTTATTTATTTGCTTATTATTTAGGAATAAAAATAAGACCAATTAATTTTTGCTTTAAAAAATAAGAACCCAGCAATTATGAATTTTGTAAAACTATCAAACATTAAATTATATTGCTAGAAAGGAAATATGGATTTCCAGATTGGGTTGGAACATAAGAAACGTCTAAAGAATTTTTAATATTGATGTTTTGAAACGTCATCGTAAGAGAGGTGATAGAGCAAATGTTAGGGAGTTCATTTTTCCCATCCAAAATCGCCTCCTTCCCCGTGAAAACGATTGTATTCAATCGGAAGGAACGGAAATGTCGTGAACAGTCGAGAGGTAACCTTAGATTGTTGTCTACCTGTTCGGCTTTTATTCCGCTATACTCACTGTTGGCTAAGTAGCCATAACTATTGTTTCCGGTAACTGCCCTTCCGTTTTCTAATTCGACAATATTTGTAGATAGCTATGCACCATATAAATAGCTTGCAACTTTCTACTTCTTGCAAACTTTCTTGGAGCAGAACAAAGCTCTTTTATGCACCTGTCTAAGAAGCAATGAACGGAGGCAGTCGCGTTATTTTTAAGACCAGGATTTTCCGTGTTAATTACGATGGGCAGGTAAATTTGATTTCTATCAAGCGCATCATTATATTGTAAACAAACCAGCGTATTCTTTCCAGGGTTTATAGAAACATACGTAGCTACTGTTTGCGACCGCACCAAACTGAGACTCAAAAAGCACAAATCTGCTTACATACCGAGTTTATAGATTGAAATGATTTAAAATAAGGTATAAAAATTTGTTCACCAAGTTCAGTGAAATCGTCCAATAAAAGTTGAAAAACATTTTAATTCCTTGCGTAAATACTCACGGAAGACCTAAATATGCTGCGCGTAAAGATAAACTGTATAAAAGAGTAGACGTTTATATACGAGAGGTAGTCTTGCATAGTCCAGCAAATTCATCTGTTTCCATCGAATGTCTACATCTTTGAACATGTTCTTTGACAGAGAGTGCATTAAGTTTCATGCAGTTATAATGCACAACTTAATTACATGGCCACAAAAAATTGGTTGACAGTAGGAATGAAAAATCGGCATTTTTTGAAGAGAGGTAGACTTTTGATCAGAATTTGAAACAGTAATGTCCACGAGTAATTGTTAACAAAACCCGAGGTACTAAACAATCAAAACCCGTCAGACGCGTAAATTGTTGCCAACCGTCTTATGGATTTTTATGTTTGTTAAATGTTCTTGTAATTTGAGAGAATAAATTTTCTTTCAAATATATGAGTAGGATTTAGGAATAAATATCCACTAGTTGATTCCAACTGCCAATCAAACAGAAAGCAATTTTAGTGCACCGGACGTATTTTTTAAAACTGAATATTCACTAAAATGTAATAGATAAAACTTCTGGCAGCTTTCAGTCAGAAACAACAAACTTTCATCTAATAAAACAACAGTTTTAACCTGATGGATATACAGTGGCGGATAAATAATAATTTTTGACCGAAGACAAAATTTTCAAAATCGTAAGTTAATAAGCAATAGCCTGCTGAAAAGCGAGTATTCAAAAGTATTGTCCAAGTTTTTGGACATTAGTTTTTGAAGTTGACTTTTTAATTGAAAAATATGATCGATAACTTCGTTTTGTTAGGTCAGCAGCAAATAAACTTGGCCTAAAACAGAATCACGCAAACAAAGTACGTTACACTCCAATGTCTATTAGCAAAGAAAAAACTAGGCAATCACATTCGTTTATCCAATAGAGTGTGTTGAATGTTAGTCAACGGTTAGACATACTTCGGAAACTGTGTACCATATTTCCTGAAACTTAGCAACAACAAAATTGCAGATTTGATTTCTTCCATCTGTAATTAAAGCTGAGAAATAATAACACTGATGGAAAACTAAAAACAATGTGTATTATTTCAATATAAATTAAGTATTTCGAGTAGATGTGCAATTGATAATTTTGTCACTAAAAATCTGTCATTAACCACAACTGTCTACAGCCAACCAATTTCGTAAACTTTGCATTCTTATCTAGATACACATTTTGTAAATTTAGCAAGCAGAACTATTACAAAGGGGGTTTGTTATATTCACGGTGATTGTTTTTTATGTATTTCAACATTCCTTAAGGTTTTCCGCTGAAATCTTTACCGAGTACCAAAAAATGCTTGTTAGCTGCAGGTGGTTTGAATAATTGCCTACTGGCAAACAACATAAATGTAAACAATCTATCTGGCCAGAAATTCACTCATATCTTGCAACACCAAAACAGTTCACCAAAAAACGTGTAAACCAGAGCGACCACTTATTTCTGATAGAAATAACATGGGATATTTCTACATGTGTTGCTATGTCGAACAGCCTAAACAATTATCAGACCTGGTAATTCTACTTCCACAATGACGTTTAAAACGTCACGGAAGTTTTTTCAGCTGATCACGCTTGTTCCGTTAGCACAAGAATTTAATCCAAAAGTACCGGTTGTAGGAAAATTTAGCAATGCTTGTGAGGAGGATATTTTACTCACAGCTTTGAGAAACCTGTTTTTCCTATATTTTTTTCTTGTGATATCTTTTGTATCGTTATGTGTTTGTTTAATCTAATGTGCTGCCATTGTCTTTTCTTTGTATCAGCTTTAATATGCGCTTACATGAACTGTAATCAAACAGCTACAAAGTTTTTAATCCTATCGATAGTTCCGAAAAAACATTCTCCTAAGAAAAGAACAAGTTTCCAGATTTGATTACACAGCTCGACCGCTGCATCCAAAATCTTTTTATCAGACTGATGCTTGCCTAATGCAAAATGAAATACTCCAACACGCAGCTGTCAGCCGCATATCCTGGAGTTTTAGTGTGGTATCTTGTAAACCGAGGAAAAACAGGCGCTCCTTCATTCATACCTGTGGACATAATCTCTGGTTTCAAAAATCTGCAAACTGGTTGGACGGACAAATTTCCAGGATTATCTAAGTAGCCTAACGGAAAAATCGATGCAACTGGTCATTTACTGTTAAATTATGTTCAGAAATATCAAGAACCGTTTCCACAAACTGTAAGCATATCCCGAAATGACTTAAGCGTATTGCACACAAGAAGACGGTAGTCAACTCCCTCGTTTCATATTCCATTTGTGTACCACTAGCAACCGTTGCAATCTGATGAATCAGAACGAGACTATAGTGGAACACAAAGGATAACATTGTAGAATGCGGTAGAAAAAATGCGTTGATGGGCTTACTGAAAAAATGTTAGGAACAAAGTCTAAGGTACGTAAAAACAAAGGCAACAGTTGTGACACCATAATAAGTTGTTCTGACGCTGAGTGACTACTCGAGACACGTCACGTGCAGATCTAATGTCGGAGATGATTGCGTTATAAGCCTGTTCAATTTAGTTAATGTTGAAAAAACTCACCATGGAACAATTAAGA
>JTDE01000169.1:58727-85664 GCA_014338405.1 Paragonimus skrjabini miyazakii | reverse complement strand
GTGCTTTCTGTCAGCGTTGAGAAACAGTAACAGAACTGACACAAACTTAAATGAGCAAAAATGAATACTTGCTAAATAAACTAATATGTTACAATGTATAACTTTTCGTACAACGCTTTATAAGTTTAGGTTTGGTGCTAGAAGTCTGCATAGTTGTGTTCCACTTTTGTTTGTCTGCATGTGTTCTCGTATTTCATGGTCGTGTTGAGGGTTCCCAGAATTTATAAACCAAATCAATCATAGTTTGTTTTGTCTTCATTTTTTCTGCTGATAAAAATCTGTTCGAGTAAACGATCATCTTTTAAGCTATTAAACATGTGAGGCTATTAATTTTGAATACCTGCAGAAATCGGCTACAGATTTTTCAGTCTTTCATTCTAGAATTTTGAATGTTTCAAAAAATATTCCCCTTTTGGTCGAAGTAGATGAATTCGCATACACTCATCAAACTCACAAACTACAAATAGTTCTTTTCAACCAGGGACAAAATTTATTATCCCTCAACTCCAGCCAAAAAATGGAAGAAGTTAGTTCCGGAGTGATAAACATCTTGCAGTATCCTCTAATACAACTTCTCCCATGATAATTATTTCGCGTATAGTTGAGTAAACCGACAAAGTGGCAATTTAGTAAACGTGATATACCACGTGAACCGATCACCAATAGGTATACCTCCGTTTTCTACTTTTCAGTGTCAAAAGCAATTAACGTAACATCTCGATTCCGCTGATGTATATTTGCTGATCAGCACGGTTTGAAGACAAGAAGAGTTTTTAAAAAAATATGGATTAACAATAGATGTCAGAAAACCAAAAAACGGTGGCAAAAAATGTCTCTCGTTAAGAAATTGTGCAGCCTACCCAGTGATTTACTAAATTGTGACGATTGGTATGCTACAAAATTTGCGTCCGGTCACCGTACGTTTCGAAAAATTTTAGCGCAAATCGTACTTCAGTTCGCAATGGCATCTCTACAAAAACAAGATAAACCAGGATGTTTCATCGCAGTTCATTAAATACTCAGTCGGATCCAGATTTTTTATTAAATGTGTTGCCTCCTAGTGCCTTCTATAATCATTAAGATTCTGATACTGTGCGATTCAGATACCTGATTGATACTGCAAGATGCAATTCAACGACATATTCCTCAAGCGGAATACCCCCAAGTAAACTCGATATATTTCCATAACTTCATTTGGTGAAGCATTTTCACTTCATTCTAGTGAAGTTATCCGCAAATTCACGCTTTCCGGTTGTTTTACAACATGATCAATCTAACACACCGGCTTTGAACAGAGTTGTCCTTCCCCATAATTCATTTTAGATGGCTGGACAATCGGTGAATGAACAACATATGTTATTCTGAATGACAGCTGACATCAAATGGGATGTCATGAACCACGTTAAAAATAGGATATAAAACAGTCATTTACGATCGTTAACAAAAGGAACCTTTGGAGTGTCTGGTTGAATTAATCAAATGATGTCATCAGATTTTACGTTTTTGAAATAATGTTTTCCACCTATTCATTTAAAAACCTAGGGAACTCCACCACTTTGGTTTGTCGTACCTGTAATTGATGATGCGTCTCTATGGAATATTTAATTTCAGCGGGAGGCTACATTTTACGTAATCATTCCGCAAAGTTGCAATCTGATCATTCACCATATGTTCCTGTTATGTAGAAATGAACGGTATGGACTAATGTAAGCAATATTTTAAATTAGAGCAAATAAAATAGACAAACCGAATAAAAAATCCATCGACTGCAAAACCAAACCTAACTCCTTTGTATACAGTTGTTTAAGTCTCGCCGTGTGCTTGATGTATCGGCGTTTCAAGTGGAAACATGTGAAAATCTGACCCAACCTTCTCCTTCCCAGATGGTTATCCCCGCATATTCTGCCTCTTCTGTTTCTGACTGTTAACTGAGACTTCATCCATATGTTTTGTTTTATCGCGTCGATTTGATAGTCGTACTAATAGTCAGCTGCCTACTACTTTAATTCGCGTGAGTGGTGCATACATAACCAGTCTGGAGCTCTTGAACCCTTTGACTGTTAAGAAGAACTTTGTTGGGTATGATTTTCATATTATATGATTATAATTCATCATTATAATTCATCATCTGCTTGGCACCAACTTGTAATCCACCCTTCGGAAACGATCTGTTGATCAAACTTGTTGAAGTTGCCGATTTTTTCACTACGGCAGCTTGTTCAAGAGCACCTTGGCAATATGCTTCAATCTTGCCTTGATTAGCTGAGATCCTTGGTTTATCGCTACGCTTTACTAAACGTCTTCGTGGAAGATCGTAATATTCACAGACTGTGGCTTTTCGGATAATCACAAACAGTTTTGAAAACACAATACCTCTGATTAAGCTTGTTTAGTAAATCTCAATCAAAATGGCCTGGAAATGCTGTCTTGTTCTCAAGATATTTGAAAAATAAGATTAACGGGCACGCGAAAAAGCTGTTTTAAAGAGCTGTGATCCTGGCGGTATTACGTTTGTACAGGGATGAAGTATATATTCTAGGACCCTGAATCCAATTATGAGTGGGAACTTTACTTACTAGCGATTTTACTTGTTGGCACAGTTATAACCTCTCGATTTCTGCAAAACTTCTTGAAACGTGGGACCTACGAATGCATTTTTGACAACCCCAGTTAAATATATTATCCCTGATGCAGTACCGGTTAACACTAAACATAAAAAATAGATATCCATGCATGATTCACTCGTATACGTGTGTGACACTGTTTGATGGACATTGTTGACGCCAATCAAAAGAATGACAATCGTTCTCAGTTTATTTTTTGGATATATTGCAGTAAATATCACATCGCCAAACATCAGTTCAACATCAATCAGTCTGCGCAACTTTGAGAGAGACGTTCAAAGTGTGCAATGACATTCAGACTTTAGCTTTTGTATTGTAAAATTTTGAACTGATTTTCGTTTTCGACAATGATGGGTTAGTTACAACTATTGAATTCTCTTGCCAATATTATCAACATCCTGTGGAAAGCCATTAGTTTTCAAATGTTGTAAATATTAGGCTAAAACGACGACTCATGTATAGAAACTTTTTATGTAGTCACAACATATCACATACAGGCTGGTTTCAGAAAAGTATGTCTACGAATGTTTGCTATTCATTCCCAACTTATAGATTTTGTTTACAAAATGGCATTTTGATTTTGAACGATGTTACTGATGTTATAAAATACGTGCCGTAGCAATTACTTTTTTGATTCTGTTCCCAAATGACATTACCGAGAGAAACTTGGACCAGTTTCAGCCAATTCATACTTTTCTTATAGGACAAGTTGGGAAAACTCTTGTTTTTGTATAGAATGGACACAAACAGAACAGAACATTCAGACTTCAGTTGAATTAGACCCACAGATAGCTTTTTTTCTCAACAGATCATGAGAGTAACTTAATAAAATTATTTTCTGTTTTCCGTGTCAGAACAGACGCTGTTTATTTCAATTTTACACTCTAAAGTCTAGTCTTATTGACTGAGACAAAAGACATTCAGATAACTAGAGTACTGTATATATCTGATACTCAGACCTCCATCAGTAATTTCTACTTTTATCTGACTCAGCTCTTGTTAGAAAAATATACCTTTGCCTGTGGATGCATAGGTTTGCAAATCACAGTCGTCAACGAATCTCTTTTTTGCTGTACGTCTGAAGTGCGTTTAAATTTCATAAGAACCCATAGGAATAGATTGATCTCACAAGGACAGATATGTTCACAGAAAAATTGGGAAATAAACAAGTGTTTGCCAGTATTCAAACGTTCCCTCTGTAAACAAAAGGGTCTATCATTGGTCTGGCACACGATTCTATTCAAATCACCGCCAGACTAAATGTTACCGTTTCATTCCATTTTCCCTAGGTAAAAAAGAATCGATAATCTAACATATCTCTAAGACGATGCACAGCATGTAAAACATATGCTAAACACATTTGCTAATTCTGACGTGTTCACTCAAAACACAAAATAAACTTTGCCCGGACCATAACTTTTGGCGTCAGCCAAATCTGCTCCAAAGTCGTGTAGAAAGTCGCAACTGATATCCCCAACAATAAGTTGTAGAGAAATTCCAATCCTTATTGGTTCATTGGACGAAACATGCTAGCCATACCAAAAGAGGACCGCATTCTTCAAGCTGTAAGCAACCTATAGTCATCTCACCCCCACTTGGAAGAGATGGTTACTGAGAGCAAAAATCCATGCTTACACCTGTTAGTAAGTTAAATGTTTCGCGTGGTTGTATTGACAGCTTATCTAGATCCCAGGTCTGAGCTCGGGAATAGTTTTAAAAATACTCACTGATTGCTGTTATCCACTGATATATTTCAGGCAGACGATAACACCCTTGTCTAATCCAAATAAAGGGCATCATCCACGCTTTATCAAAAATGGCGCCTCATCCACAATCACCACTGTATAGTGTGTTAGTCTGTTATAAGCGCTCATCGGCCGGACGCGTTAAAAGCTTTTCGGATCATATACGCAATTCTGATTGTCCAACCCAAAGCATGTTGGTGATGGCCGATTCAGTCCCCGTTGGAAAGACTTATGCAGCTTTATGCTCAAAGCGTTTGTTCCGACCCTGCAAACTCACGAGTTCCCAGTGGCTAACACTACTCTCCCACACCTTGAGGGAAGAATGCCATTATTTAGTGAACCTAGAACAGGAGAGTGAGAAATGACTTTCGTTTGAATTTTGTTGCTCTAATTTCAGCTCCTTGGACAGCTTAGTTCTCTCCTTTCAATCTGCGCAGTTGTACTTACTCGATGATAAATGTTTGAAAACATGTTTGTCATGCTGTGTGATCAAACCCCATTTTTAACGGTTGAGTAGAAAGAATCACGCATAACACTAATTAGTTAGTAAGCGATGAATGTCCTTTAGTAAAATATTTCCTTTGGTTAAGAAAGCAGGTATATGCTAAAATAAGTGTGTCATGTGTGATTAGATAATTAACTCTTGTTCATGCCAAAAAAATTGCATAATTTGCTCTGGATTCCAAATTTTGGACGAAAACTGCACTCACGGAATTTCTGAAAGAAGTGAAAAGTTTGACACAAAATAAATTACATTACATCAATCCTCCAACGTATTAGATGCTTTTCACTCTTAGCAGTGGTCGTCAGATTTGCTTGGTTTTCCCCTTCCAGATCGATTTTGTCCTGGATTATAGACCGAAAATCGCGCCTGAAAAATCCATTGGAATTGAGTTTTTTCCTGACTCTAGGTTGGCCGACCTACAGTATGCGGATGACATTGTCTTACTTATCTAAACAAGATCTGGTTTGTATAGAAGACACCTCGCACCTTCAAAATTTAAACCACTGTCTCAAGACTGGAGCATTCCCACCACTACGTTCTTTATTGCAAGCAATCCAACTGAGACCGTGGACACTTTTGCAGACTTGGGCAGCACTTTTCCTTTAGCTTATAGTATTGTTGACAAGATATCAACGAAGATAGCAAAGGTATGAGTTGAGTGCTAACCATGGCGTCGAAGGAACGCTCAGTAGTTGTTGAAAGCAATGGTATATAATGCGTAAGTGCGCTTCGGCTTGCTCCATGGTTCAGAACGTGTCCAGCCGGCAACAGAGATGTCAACAATCTTGCTGTCTTTAACCGCCGTTGTCACTGCTAATTAGCTAATATTGAACGAAGTGATCATGTGAACAATGTGGCCGTCCACCGGCGTTTATTCCAAGATGCTCGGGAAAAATGCTCAACTGCTCAACCAATAACAATACACAACCTGTAATGGTTCGGTCATGTAATCCGCATGCCAGTTGAATGTTTACCGCACCAGGCATAATATACTGAAATCTCCAACAGTTGAACAATACTGTCTGATGGACAAGAAACAGCTTGGTATTGAACTGTGAACGTCTTAACTGTTCCACTGGATAAGGTGTGGAGATGTCCCCTATCCGGTTTTGGTCTTCGTAGTCAATGTGATAGTTGGCCAGAAGCGCTGTCCGAAACAACAGTTGCGTGACCAATAGCATGCATGCACTCACACCGTTTCTGGTGCTCCTACTCAGCATCGTTTCATCAGTTCTCATTCAATTTTATTGCATTTTCTATCTAATTGACTCAACACCACTGTTACAACGAGTAAGGGTCCTGGTGATAATATCTATTGGAATCAGTTAAGTGGTGTATTCCCCTTATAGGAGCTTTCAGGTCAACAGCGTATATTTTAAGGTGAGAACTGTACAGACAGAATAATCCAGTAAAATCATCTCAGTGTTTACAAGGACACAATGGTCTGAAACTCTTCTATATCTCATCTAAGTGATAAAACGCCACTTGGCACTCGTTTTAATTCAACATTTACGAATCACTTTTCTGTCTCTCGGTTCAATTTGTTGGTCGTGGCGACCATTAAAGAATGTCACATTCAATACAGATTTCCTTTTCTTACAAGTAACCTAAAATAAATCAATTATCTCAGTCAAATATTGCTTTGTTCGATTAACTCAGTCATTACATTTTTTACCAGAGGTATCGAGATGAGCGATTTTTTGGCTTCCCCAAAAGAATGAGTTACAACCAGGCGTATACGCTTGCAAGTGTCGCACAAATGTTCAAGTATGCTGGCTGACTGAAAATTCAACAAATTTATCAGACTAGTGATAGCTGATTTTTCTCCCAGAACGGTACATATCTGCACATTATAATTTGTATTATGCGAATTTTATCATTAAATAAAACATATTAGAACGCTTGAAGTTTGTGCATTTTGGTAAACCTTTATATGGCAGTAAAAAGCGATATATATATATATATGTTACTACTAAACCTACACTTGGGACTAACTTGGCAATATAACAGTCGACCCTTCTTTAACATATGTAAATTCATCAAGCACACGCAAAACAATTGCAAGTTTCCCAAACGATATTGCTCTGATTAGCACTTTAATTGACCCACCTGTCTAACGAGGTTTGACTTCCCCTCATCGATCGTCTTACCTAGCAGAGACTTTTTATTTCTGCTTCAGTCTGCACATTGATAACTATAAAAGAATTGAACATTTTCTGTTTGATGACACAGCTGTTCTTTAGTTTGTCTACAACGATTGTTTGGTAAGCACAAAAAATCTTTTCTCCAAAGTGCCTTCTGTTACATTTTAAAACGTGTTTCCATGGTTTTCTTTGGGAACAAAAACCGGATGCCTCATTTCTCAGATAACCGTTTTTGAACCATGAAACCAGACAGAAATTGGGAATTTACATTCATCTATGTAAATAGCATTATACTTCATTAATAAAACCACTCAACCGATTGATTACATTAAATACTTCAATAACCTACCTCGATTTTTGTGACAGATTTTCTGTCCATATTTTTACCAGCTGTGGTGAATTATGCCTGAGCGCTGGTAGAATTTTCTGCAGTCGGAAAATAAATTCGCGGCCTTACAAGCTCATGATTTTCTGTCTTCTAGGTTTGATTTTTACTCAACAGGTACAATTCCTTTCGCAGCCTCAAAACATCTAGAGATGCAAGATCTATAATCCACTAGAACTAAAATAATCCTTGTGCAAACCTACTTTACAAAAAGTGTGCATAAAAACGCTCAAATTTGTTTGAATACCTTACACATCTTTACACTGTAATTTCAGCCATTTGGGACATAAATCGGTAGGCCAGTAAGTGATTCTTCCAAACGCGAATCAGCAAGCTCGAATCCTATTTTTGGCTACAAAGGAGGCTGTAGATTGATGGAAGCTTGTGAAGTAAAATTTTCCGAAAGCTTTCCATGCATAAACGAAACCATGTTCACCAATCACTTCATCTCCAATTTGCTGTAATTCTAGAGTCAAGCTGAACTACACTTTTTCAAACTTACATCAAGCATACATCGACATTCAACGAAAGATATCATATTACAAACAATTGAAAATGGTTATTTCACTCTGCCAGATTCTTTACTGCAACAAACTTAGCTGGGCTCTTGTCTGTACATGAAAACGTCAACCAGTGATCATGTAGCAAAGGCTTCTGGCGGTTATTTTCATATTGATTACATGCAGTCGACTTGTGAGTACGGCCTATAAAGCTTTAGTGATTATGTAACCTGAGCTAACTATTTCTGTAGTGAAAAGTCTAGCTAGATAAAAGAAAATGTCAAAATGGATGGTGTAACTGTTTGAGAATATTGTACACTGAAATAGTGTTAACCAAATTTTCTTAGTACACCGATCATTTTTATAATCGGTCGTAGATAAGAACCAAAACTTCTTGCGCTTAGTGGCCACAGTTGACTTCCTTGTAATATGTGAAGCTGGAATTTTGTATATGTTCAGTGCCTTTACCGCTGATAACAGCGATCAGCTTGCCAGCGGCTTTAGGTCCAATTATATTTGGTAGAAATTTAGTTTACACACTATAACGTTAGCTCTTTTTTCCTGCTCTTTTTTATTCCTTGCTTGTACACTTATCGGTGACATCGTCTCCAGCCGATTGTGAAGCGTGTACTTTTTAGCTTTCATACACAAGTGACGTAGACTAATGCAGAAAATCACCGTTAAACACAACAGATCAGTTCTTCGGGAAATATTATCAGACAACCCTGTTAGCTCAAACGGACGCTTACTAGTTACTCAAAGTTCGCGAGAGTATTCAAGCAAGGATAGCTTAAAAAATGGTAGTTTACATTGTTCGGTAGAAATATGTGATTACCAGTCCATCACTCAGAATCTCTAATAAAATAGCCATTATGAATATTAGCTTTATTTTTACACCAATATGGTTCATTTAGACTGAAATTACCAAACATTTTAAAGGAATATATTTTGTATCCAGTTTATTTCGACCACACATGTTCATATAGATTAGACAAAAAACGAGGTAGGTTTTCTTTGCTTATAAATCGAATTGTTTTTTTTCTCAAGAAGCTTGATTTTGGCTACTTACAACGTAGATTGAACATCATCCACAAATGATCAGAGATATCGCATTCCCATAGACTTTCCAGTTGGCCCCTTCCAAAAAGAAGCACTAGACTCGGGGTTCACTCTCATTATAGCGCGTCAGTAGTGCAAATCCTTGCCACTACCGGGACTAGAACTCTGGTCATGCTTTCATGAGGCAACCGAGTTTACCACTGCACCATTCACCTCACAGTGAACATGACCGAATTCTCATATGTGAACGGTCGACCACTTTCGTTTGTGAATAATGATCAGGCTGCCCAATCTCCTGAAGAAGAGACAGTAATTGTCCTGTTGACTTTTGTTAACTCAGTTGTGGTTGATGTTCAATCTACATGAAAACCAAAATCATCTACTACTCATTAGTAACTTGCAATATTTTGAAAAATTATCTAAATCAAACTGACCATATATTTAACTGCTTTACTGGTTTAATACGAAGTTTTATCAATGTTGTTGATCTAATCCACAGTGAAACCACTGGCGAAGACTCATTTTGGACAATTATTGATCTGACCAAAGTTACCTAATTGGCTCCATGTTTATCTAGTTTCATAGTAGTAGAAATGCACTTTCTGGATATTTGGTTGTATGTATGGGCGACGCCATAGATTCATTGGTTCATTTCACATGTGGGCCATTTATTTTTTATATTTGACCAAACGTTCACGTATTTTTCTGTTGGAGTACTAAAAAGTAACAAGTCGCACATCCGAGTTCTACTGAAGAACATGAGATTATAAGCGGAAAACAAGGGTCAAATGTGAAACTAAATAAACAAGGAAAAAACAGAGTGGGGCTATTCTGTAATCAGTCAATGGCATCGTTACCATGGCAGTGTTAAACTAACAAACGAGTCTTTTGGAACACACAGAAGTGGACACCATAGTATCAGGGCGACTGCCTCAGCATATCGTAACAACCCTGACTTATCAGTTGCTTGAACAACTGTGAATGCCTGTGTGGGATCCATCTGATGATGGCTTTCCAGGAGATGAGCGATTGCTGATGCTGGTAATGTCATGTAGTTGCCAGGTCGACTGCATTGGCATGTCGGAATGGCAACTGAAATTTCGGACCTCGGAACACATCCCGGTGTGGGCGAGGAAGCGTTTGGCGCAGATACAGTCTGACATCAATGCGTGCACACAGCAACTACCACACAGATCACTGGCATTAAGGACTGCTCGCTATCTTTTGGAGAGATGAGACTTGATTATTACAATATGCTGAGGCAGTTGCCCTGATACTATGGTGTCCACTTCTGTGTGTTCCAAAATACTCGTTTGTTAGTTTAACACTGCCATGGTAACGATGCAATTGACTGATTACAGAATAGCTCCACTCTGTGTTTTCCTTGTTTATTTAGTTTCACATTTGCCCCTTGTTTTCTGCTTTATAATCTTCTGCAGCACGAAATGGATAGTACGCAGGGAAATCTACAAGGCTACAGATCGTACGTACTAACGTTTATGACTGTCCTATTAAAATCTGCTTTGGGAAATAATGCTTTAAACCGCACATTACTTAATGGGACGAGTAATTGTACCTCTTACCTCAAAACTGTTTCTTGTTTCAAACATGCCAAACATGCCTCTTTCATCAAAGACTGCTACAGATTGAAAACAATGTAATCAAACATTCCTCACACTTTATCTAACGAGATATCTGAAATTAAGCAACAGTATTTTACGCCTAACCTTAGGTTTGGGGCAAAAATGTTACTGTTTCTCTGGTTCAATAAACCTTGGTTATTGGGCCTCTTTAAAGAGTTGTTCATGAACACTACATTTCCAGAATTCAGTGTAGCTAGTTCTTCAGTCAAACCTTGATAAGTATACCAACTGCAACGTGCGGACGAAACGAACAAGCGCGCACAGGTTGAATTTCAATTACGTAACAGGCCGTGCTGCTGTGTTGTCGATGCCGTCTTAGTTTTTGTTTGAGTAAGTCGTGTGTATGGCTTACTGAGCCTTTGACTCATGCTTGTTTCTTGTTGCTTTCTTTTACAGGACTGTTGTTGGAACCCCTACTTCGGAAGAACGCTGTCCCCCGTTGTCTACGTTGCCCCACATTTGGTCCGTAAGTGTAACGGACAATCAGAGTGTAAACGGCCGGCTTACACGTTACACAACCACGTGTGTCCTTATTGTGCCCACAGTTGTCGGCAGAATAAAATACTCCATTTCATCTGTGCGTATGCAACTATGCCGGAGTTTACAAAAGTATAATGAAATCTATCGGAACATACGTGAAAAATTCCGTGCAACGTACTGATTCATCAATACAATTCAAAGCAAATTGTTTCATAACATGTGTACAAATCTGGGTCATTTGAACAATTCTAAAAGTCACATGCCAGAACTCAGCGTGATCTAAACAGCTGAGAGATACTAGTCACCGAATAATTTTAAAGGAGTTAGTGTTTTCTTTGTTCGTAATATAAATAGAAACGTTGTTCTAATGACAACCCGAGAATGTTATGAATAAAAATCATAGGTATATCGTCAGGTTACAAAACCTTTGAATAATGAGCAGTGAGCAATATTTTATGACGCCCTCAGTTCATACAAACAAGCCGTTAGACAAATAAAGAAATCTAAGCAATGATTTCAGCTGAAACAATTCATGATAATATTCGACCATTAAGAAACACACAAACGAACAGTAATTTTGAGTTCAACAAATTAAAGTCAAAATACACTTGATCGGAAGCTCAAAAATCATCTGATTAGTTGATCCGTAACAGGATAAATTCAACGTCACTTTTGGCTGCTTTTTACGCCTACCTGTCGGTGGTCAGAACTAATACTACTCACATTAACGAAAATTAAAGAATGAAACCGCAAAGACGCACACATTATCAGACAGGCCTTCGTTATCAGAACAGTTACCAGCCACTGACATAGGTTGAGGAATTAATGGTCTAGGTTCAGTTCCGTAATGACTAGTTCTAAATTTTATACTATACACCTAGCTGAATTCTCCGGTGTATATAATGCTTACGAGTGAAGACGAGGTTTGGAAACTGGATATTCTTCACCAAAAATCCAATGGGGTATGATCAGATTGACCTAGTTCCTTACCAGTCACTTGCTTCATCCCTGAAAAAAATGTACTGAAAAATCGAGGTATTGATTAAAGAAATTTTACAAAATCTAATAAAAACTGGTTCTGTTAACCTTTCGTAGGTTTTAATTACCTACTGCATACGAGTCATTAATATGTCAGTGTGGGTTTGCCAGCTTTCTCATGAATTCTAAACCCCGCGCTTAACATGTTTCGAGTCCTTTGTTCTTAGTGTAATGAGTTTGCTAGGTGCCTTTATCGAGGCTACCTATAAATGTCATCTCGGTCGCTAAATTGACGCCTGTTTCGAGACATAAAATTTGCTCTCTAGTAAACTCTGCATCTCCGATGACTTAAGTTAACCGCATAAGTGGAGATCTAGTGATCAGTTTGAAATGCACACACTTGTTTCAAAATAATACATTCATATTGAACTCACATTCGGAACCGAAGTTTAACGTAGTTAAGAAACTACTCAACTAGGGAAAAATTAACTTATTCACTTTTAACTTGAAATTTAGCAAATTTCTTCAATTAAATTTTAGATTGTATGAATCTGCTTCATCGTACATCTTTTGAAATCTCATGTATCATCGTACTCAAGGTAGATTTGGACTTTGAATGATTAGTCCTTACAAACGACTGCTTTTCTCGCTAAAATAAAGGAATCTGCTAATTTACTCGCTGAAGGTCTCAGAGAACAATTATTCAAAAGTAAAGTTTTCACCTTTGTCCTATAAAGAGTGCAAAGATTTTCTAACCGTCATTTCAATCTCCGATAAATGGTTTAAGTACACAGGCTCCAATGACGTTTACATTTAATTAAGTTAACTGAAAATCGTTTCACCTTTCAATATTGTTCGTTGATAAACTGAGTAATTACTAAACTGATCGGAAGATTTTCTTTGCTTTGAACTGAGAAAATCGATCGGAGATTCGTTTATACATTTGGAGGAAACCAGTTAATGCTTCACATTTTTCTCTTTTTCTATCTGCAAATCAACTAGAACAAAATTAGGTTCATTAGAAGACATTGCATTCCCTAGGTTAACAGCCTGTCATTATTTACACAGTAGTACCGACTTGATTCGATTTTATGTCATTTTGTGTAAGGTTTATTAAAATTGACATTCTTTCTGCAATTCTGTGTAAGATAAAAGTCGTTTAAATTACTAACTTCCACCAACCCACACAAATATCCCAGTATTTTCAACAATTCCGCACACACATCAAGCATTACAGCGTGAGTTTCCCCGTTTTTCGCATCTATTCATTGACTTTTCATTCAACAAATAGTTGATTGGTCAATCACTGATTAACTAGAGGCATATTAATCGGGAAGATCGGTTGCACGTTGTTCAATGTTTCACAATAAATTCAGTTGCATGACTGACGTCAAAGCTAAAATCCGCTGAATAGAAATAAACACGGTAGTAACTGAATTCGTTCGTTTTTACTGAGTAAACACGGAATATTCGTCTTACCATTGTTGACTTTGAACATGGCTACATAAAATACATTTATGTGGACATCATTACTCGGGCATATTTTCATGTAAACCTCAATTAATACTGGAAACTTCGAAGAACCAACGCACTAAATTATATTACCAATAGTCCATTTGTCGGGATGGAAAAGGTAAAGCAAATGTTTGGGCATTCATCCTACCTCACAACTCCGAAAAACGAAGGGACAGTAAGTTATATTGCAGTAATGTTTAATACTCTGCTTTGGTTTCCATATGGTGACTGAATTAATTAAAAATTGGCTTCGTGTTTTAAATTCTCTTTTTAAGTAAAACGAACTACTTTTCATCTAGCAGTAGTCAACAACAAAAATGCAAATGTGTTCTTATTCAGAAATCATTTAGAATGCTACGCTTGTTTTTAAATCACTATGCATAAAGACGGCTTCACACACTGACAAGTCATCAGACATTCGCAGACACTGGCGACCTCATAATAACTCCATACAACGCATCACATATATTTGATAGTAGCTCGCTTTTTCGAGTTCAACTCGTCTTACGCAAGCAATGCACTTCGATTTTTACCGCACCGCATAGAATATCAGGGTAAACAAAGCTATCAGAACGCCGCGACAGAAACTTCTATGAAGGTGAAATTCACAGGAGCATCAGAACAAACATTCTACTGCTCTGGTATCGAGATAAGACACAGTATTACACAGAGTCGATAGCTCTCCGTCGTAGTGTTATGTATCTGTCCAGTTTTCCGTCGTTTTTATGTTGTTCTCACTCGGGACCAAAGTTGAACAGACTAAGCTCGGTTGCTGCAACCTCAGCGTTTGGATGCATTTACACGTGTGAGCAACGCTTTCTCTAAAACAATTTACCAAGATGACGTTTTTGCTAAAATCTCGTTTATTCTATCGCACAATAGTGGCTGACTCTCCTGTAACACGCAGTATAGTGCATTAGGCAAATCTGTTTCGTTCACGGCTTCACGAATAAGATATTTTTAGTAAAACAGACGTACTCACACCACTATGTTTAGCTACTAACTGAATGTGGGCCACCTTTCATTCATTCACATGTTAACCGGCAGTCATCCAGAAGAAAGTTGCAGACTCATAGTGATATCTAGAGTTCAACTACGTTGCTCATGGCAGTCAACACTGACCGAACAATGTGAGTGTATATTTAAATTTGGTTGCATTCACAGCAAGAATAAAGACTGAGCAAAAAGTAAAGGAAAATCGCATATACAAGAAAAGCGTGACTGATTAAACAAAATAGTACTTGTTCACCACTATCAATGGTAATCAGCTGTCAGCTGCAGTATGAATTGTCAACACGTCCAAATAGCAACAAAAATTGTCATCAGGTAAGTAATGCACGCCATTTGCAGAGAGCAGCCTTTGCATACGAAATTATACCGAAAGTCAGGACCATCTGAAATTGTAAAACGGGGATGTTACATGTATATATGTGATTTGTACCTGTATATATATGTATTTATAAATAGTTGATTAAAATAAGACGAAGTACAAGGACACACAGCATCAGAGTGTACGCTGAAAACTGGAAGATGTTTGCGAGTCGTGAAGCAGTTGTAAACCTACCAAACAAAACTTGAACAAGAACCAGCAAGGGATAAAACCAGCCTAATCAATCAGGCATTTATATTCACCAAGGTTGCAAACGTCTTAAAGAGCCAGGAAGCCAAGGTAGTTTAGTTGAGACAGATATTCACCTTTATCTGACATTGTGGCAGGCGTGCTTTTGTAATGCCGGCTTGGCTAGTGACCGACAGTGATTCACGAATACCCTGACAGGACTTTTGATAATCTGCTGTTCGTGAGTGAGGATTCCCCAGGAAAACCTGAGATGTGTAACATACATGAAGTGGCACACCACCAAAAACGACATCCGTCCATGTTGCCAATTTTTATCATTTTTGTTTACCTTTGTAATGGACAAAATAATGGAGAACCATTTGTGACACTCACAAAATACTAGCGTGAATAACCTACCTGCTAAAAGATTGGTTGACCTTGACTAAGCTATAGAAATGTTGCCTTCCGATCATCTTCAAATTGTACATGCGATTCTAGGCTCTATTAACTATTTCGGAATGGGCTTTCTAGCCTCAGAGTGCGAAGTGCATCTGGAGGACCAATGTGATTACACAGACTTGGTGTTACCCAACGAAGCCGGTTTGTACAACTATGATATTGCATCAGCGGCGGTGGAAATTCTGTTGAAACAACTAGGAGCTCGTACCTATAAAACAATGTCAGTATTCGTTAGTCAAAAATATCTTTGTCGACAACTCAGACTCGAAAACCTAAGGATCGTGTTTACATGGTGTTTGTGAGAGCCGCTCTGTATTAAAGCTGTGAAATTTAGCCATTCATAGTAAGAGATGCGAGCCGTCTTCAGAAACTCAACCATCGACTTTTGCATTCAATCTCTGATCATAGATAGCATCAATGAGTAGTCAACGATGAGTTTGAGAGTATATATCCGATAACGATTGTTAACCGAGTTCACTCTCACAACCATTGAGTATGTACAAACAAAGGTAATCTACCACACTTTTTCCTACGCTGCAGCCAAATAACGCAAGATACTAGGTGTATGTATGTTGATTCGACACAGGAAAACGAAGTTAGTTACCATAACGTTGGCTATGATCGATCGATTTTGCCTCCCGTGCTCGGAGAGTCTTAACTATAAAAGTCAGTAACCGAATGCCTCAGGAACAGTGACGGCTAACTAAGATGTTGCTGTTATTTGACCGGGTAGTTCGTGGAGTAAGTGCAATTAATGATGCAGAACAAAACACCGCGATGAACCTACAATGCTGGTGGCGAACCCTTTTCAGTTATACTACGGTTGTGTTTGGAAGGCATTGGCAACTTGTTGCTGAAGGTTTCAGTTTACACAGTTATTTTTTGTAGTCGGGTGTTCCGTCGCCTCACTTTTTCATGTTTCTGGTTAGGACTTGATTTGCCGTCTATGGTTGTAGGTAAGTTAAATATTGGTGTGAGCCACTGCTATACTACTGTCCATTATAGTGGTGCTAGTGGCTGTTCATTACCCATGTAAACACGTAAAACGTGTTTGATTCCTAAATAAATAATCCTCGCACCATCCGTGTTCTTGGATCACAACAATAGTAGATATCCTTTTGTGGGTCTGTAGTATACACGAGTGTTCGGCGAACTTTATGATCCCTACTCCGCCGATCATGTACTGGCCAATAAAAATGTAACCTGCTAAAGAATCCCCACCATAATTATGTGCACCAACCTGTCTGCTCTGTATGTATGTTTCTGCGGGTGCTCGCCATATAGGTGTCTGACACAAATTTGGTGAGAATCCCTTCAAATGTACACCTCAATTTACTAGTTGTTTCTTGAAGGTTACTCTTTTTCGACCGTACAAAGCTTGATCAAAACGTGTAACGCTCAATACGCTTCAAATTGATGCCTCTTCGGATGTTGTTGAGCATACGTTAGCTAGTTTGCAGAAACCTTCTTCTGATTGTTGTTGTCAATCCAAGACCAAACTAAAAACCTCAAGTACGTCCACAAATTATCACAACTTTTGAGACTAGTTCTAACCCTTCATTAGCCTTCAGATCGAGACGAATTTTAAAAACAACACAAATGCTTTTAAAAAAAAGGTACATACATCCATAACGGAGTTCGGTCACACAATCCTTAACTAGTAAAATCACAGTCTACGTGTTATCGTATCACACCATTTAATTGTACAGTTACAACTGCCTTCATCAATGCGCTTAAAGCTAGGACGACATTCAAGACTGGTATAAGCTCTGCGCAGCGAGAAAAGCTAACATCAGTTTTAAATTCCCATTCCGTCAGTCACGACGCGGTCAGTTTAACTCGCGATCAAAATACGTATGCGTAATATTAATGAATGAGATGTGCAATGGTAACGAAATGTAGATTGGACAGTAAGTCATGAGAAGCAGCTTAAATGTTCACTGAGTCTCTGACTCAGGTTTGTTCTAGTATATTGTTTTACATTATTAAAATCCGTTTCTCCGCATGTATGTCACCAAGCTAGAGTGGGTTGAAGAACTCGTGTGATTTCTATATAAATGTTCTTTATGCCGTGTTCTAGTTTGTGAGAAGGTTTTGAGGGTAACCCGACTAAACTGAATTGCAATGTTCACAAAAGTCGATACTGAAAAGCCCATTACGAAATATTTTCCACTGATCATCAAACTATTTCGAACGAACTTTGAGTGAAAGTAAGATCGGGAGAAGGATTCTGGTTATGTGTATTTTGAGACACCTCTCGCCAGTGTGTGTGCGCGTCAGTGTCCGTTTGATCTTTCTATACGGGTATAATTCGTGCATACTACACTTCATAAATACTGGGACCTCCTATCATATCTTCTCATTATGTGTGTAATTTATTCAAAACAGGGCTGTAAGCTTTTGTTCGAAAAAACTACCAATAAAGTACTCCGTTGGGTACCCAAAAATCAATAAGTCAATTAGAGAACAAAGTTCTAAATCATAACCAGATTCAAAGATGCGACGATCTACGAGAGGTCTTCTTCAAACAACTGTACCGTCAGCTTGTAGACTTGAGCTGTATATGCAGTTATTTAAGTCCAGTACTGAAACCACTTGTAACTATATAGTATAAAAATGTTGACCTATAATTCAAAGTATGTTAGATCGAAGCAGTGATGATCGGCTACTCCGTAATGTAGTTGAAAGCAGTTATTCTTAGGAATTATCACTTACCCCAAGTTGCTCCTGGAACACATTGAGCCATTGGGATTATCTGAAACTGGTTCACAGGTGAACTCATCTTCCCCACGCCACCACGACTATAACCGTAGACACGAAGGTAATAGCGCACATCGGGCTCAAGACCGCGAACAAATCCGTGGGTTTGTAATCCAACGTCAATATCCTTAAATGTCTGCTTAAATTGGGAACCGGCAATCCAGTAGCGAATGCAATAGCCTTCAATGGACTCTTCATTCGGTCTAGCTTGTATTCCGACCCACGAGACGCGTATTGTGTTCGGTATGCTTGTGGCATTGATAGTGACCATAGTGGGGAACTCCTGTGGTGAGATTTTGAATGTAGTCTGCTCAGTAAAACTAGACTCAGGTCCATCGCCGGCAGTGTTGAAAATCTGGTTTATGAATTTAAAAAGATGATGAGAAATTTCGCTTGAGGACATGTCATACAGTAACCCGCTTGGAGACCTAAAAGTACATTTCAATTGAACTACCTTCATTTAATTTATCAGAACAAGCATTTTTCAAATGCAGTTAAATCCATCGTTAAGAGAGGGTAGCTGCAACGTAAAAAATGTTCGATTCCATAGTCATTTTAGTGTACGACGGGGTTCTTATTTTCACACGTCGAACTACCTCTTCACACTTTTGCAATCCATATGACGAAATGTTCCAGACAACCCACAACAAATGATTTCGTGCCATCGTCGTCTCAACTAATCGTTTCCGCCTGGCGTGACGAAAGAAGATCAAAAATGTTCACAAAGGACCACGGATTGTTGAACCCAGTAAAAACGGGATCGACTACGGTATGTGTTTAAAGCAATCGCCGGATGCACATTGTCCAGCCAAGTTTGAGAAAGTAGACCAATCAATCTCCCTTGAACACTTCTATGGAGCAGAAGGTAGACATACGTTGCGATATGTTACCATCTCGATTACACTCAGCAGCAGCAAACGTTAAACATGCAGACTATAGACAGTGGACAAATAGGGACAAACAGTGACTAGAAACACATACAAACACGCCGAATAGTATGTAAGCAGGACTATAACAACCTTAAAGGATATCTTAATCACTTTTGTACACAAAAAGCTGACTGACAAGTTCGAATAAGCAATACTTCGCAAAAAAACCAGTAACTTCGGGTTTCAACTGTACAACAGTATCCTGAAGCAGTTAAACGAGTTAGCTTGGTGACTTGTTGTTGTACTGTGTTTAGCAATCGATGACGTGGAATTTCCAACAAATGGTTAACCGAAGTGATGGTGATGCGTTATCAGTTACCTCAACCGTCTAAGGATTTGTTTGTTCATTCGACGTGATGGTTCCACATCTTATCTACCTGCGTAAACGTCACAGCAATTGCGGGTGAGTGCATAACCAACGCAAGCAATGGAATAATTCAATGAATTACGTTTGTTATTATGGAAGACCGGTCCTCTAGTTATATGACCAAAACACAACCTCGAAGCTGTATGCATTTGGGCCAAAGCGAAAGTTAGCTTGTGTATGATATTGTCCAATAAATGATCCTCGCTAAACTGCAAAACAAGTAATATTTCTACCTTGCCATTCACCTGAATGGGCGCATCGCTCTTGGTGATCATAATGCGTCTCGGTGAATTTCTCGAGGTGGCCGTTTGCTAGTAAAGTTTTCCTCAATATCCCGTGTTTTGTCTGTAATTTAACAGGAGTAAGAACACTTCTGGCTTGACGAACATAAAGTTCTTACCAAACTATGTTTGTATACATTTGCGGCGAGACTGTAAAACTAAAGATACTAACCAACGCGTGTTGCTTTGTGAAGAACCGGTTGTTGTAACTTGTAAGTGAGCTGTAGCGTTGGATGCTCAATTAATTTTTAACAGAAACGGTTGTACCTCACAATGAATAAAACGTAGTAGGTCGTATGACCTGAATCAATGGCAGAAATCGTTCAAGAAATGATGTCTGCAAGCAATTACATGTAAACGCTTGGACATAAGAAGGGCAGATGTGGAAAATGCCATTTAGCTGGCTCGAACCCGACAAGAAGACAGTATAAATGGCGCTACAAAATCAATGCACTTGTACACGTGAACCGGTTGAAAATCCACTGGTTCAAAATGAATGGAACATTTTCCTGTTGTTGTCGTTGTGATTGATCGCCCATTTCTTGGTAGCGACCGATTACGTCAACTATACAGAATGACGTTCATTTTTCTAGTTATCAAATCACTTGCTTCGGTGCATTTCTATCTAGCAGACTGACGGGCTAACTTTTGGCTGTCGACTGAAATGTGAATCATGATTTTACCACAAGAGATCGGGTTTGGTTTATTTCCATGGATCATACATAAACATTTTGCAATACGAGGGAATAAAAAGGATCACAGTCAGTTAGCTTTGGCTAGCTGGTTGGCAGCTGGCAGTACTTTTACGCATGTATCTGTTTCCTAGAGTGATTGATCATGGCTTCATAGCTGAGCCAGTACATTACATGCGGTGAAGAAGCTGAAGGTAATTGTGACCGATTTCAAGCCACACGAAGCCCCACATTTTTTTAGAAAGTGGACCGCTTCATAGTTAATCAGTCTACCATACCACCCGTCGTTAAGTGCTACAGTTGACAAAATTACGTCGGCAGACTGTTCAGATACATATGCTGTAATGGGCACCCACCTGAATTGCGTTTTTCCTAGTCCATTGCAAACATTATTACTGCGATTTTTGTTGCATAACACGATTTCGTGGAGTGATCATGTTTCACACGACTTCCAGAAAACAACACCATATTCGAAGTATTCTACAGAGTCGAACAAAAGGTGACAATTGAAACTGGTATGAAGTCACTCTGTAAAGGAGAGTATGTTCGGTATAATGTGACATACACTTCAATATAAAGCTATATATCCAGGTGACTGCGTTGTGATCTTTCAATATTTGATACACCTGGATAGGAAACCTTGATAGTATATGTTCTAACAGTAAACTCTTGTGTATCAAACCATCGACAGCGTCAGTCATACAAACGAACATATTCCTTCCAACTGACCAGACAGAAGTTCATGCACTCACTGAATCACCATCATCGTGCACTATGTAGATGTCCGTACTATCATCGAGTCGGTCATCTGCGAGCCTCAAGACAAGTACACTGTTATTTAACTTTAAGTGACAACATCATGACACACTATTTCGCATTCCATTTCCCAGTCAAACATCAGTATGCTGAATTCGATTTAATTGTGCTCAGTTCAGTGAACTGATGTCCGAGTAAACCAACGACATACAGTAACAGTTACTTAACTGGTCGATATTGATAGGACGACGACACGGAAAGTAAATCGATTCATTTACACTCGGTGGCTGGATTACAGTCAGCAGTGAGTGCGAGCCACGTCGCTTTCATTTCAGATGCCAGCCACCTGATGGACGCCAACTGCCGTGTCCATCTTTCGTTCGACAGTGAAAGCATGAACAAGATGAATGATTTATTAAATTAACCAGCTTTATAAGTCAATTGGGCGGTTGACACCACATACCTCTCAACTTTATTTCAGTTTACAGTTTGGATAGGCTAATTGAAAAGTGTAATTGCAAGCCCGATACAATATGCACAAAGAAATATGACACTTTGATCGTCAGGTCCAGATAATATGTTATGACAAGTGTTCAGTTCATTTAAGTAGTCAACAAGTTTCGTCAGTTGTTCATTACAATTACATAACTGCTATAATAAACTGCGTTCCAGGCATATGATCCCCGTGAAATGTCCGTGTGTATTTGTGTGCACTTTTACAATTCATTTAGAGACAAATAAATAAACTAGTTCTTTAGAGAAGCAGTTAAGGTGTTCTATTCCAATGATATATTGTGGGTGAAACAGAATTGACGTTTGTTTTAGTTTCACGATATGGTTACCTAGATCTATGTTTCAGAGAATAACTGCTTAAGCAAATGGATTAGAGGCCTATAGTGTGTGTGAGCCACTAGGGGCCAGAAAAGCTGTAAGGTCTGAACGAACTGTGAATGTACGGACTGTGAATTAATCAGCAATGCACATAATATGATAACGATCGTTTTGGCCGTTGCTAAAATACATCACCGAATTGGTTGTGAGCGTGTGGGCTAACCAGATGATTGCTCTCGTCAAGACGTGACATTATACAACCAGTTGATTGTAAGACTCCTGTTCTGATTCACACAGAATGATATGCTTTAGGTAAACGGAATAGGCGAGTGGCTGATATAGTCTGCCTTACAACAGCGGTATGTTGAAAAATGCATCAGCATTGAATAGTCGTAGGTGGGTGGTATAGTTTGAGGACTACGTGTGGGCACCAGACTATCACCAACCCCGCATCCCAATGATGTAGTTTGACATGTTTAATTCAGTGAATGACGAAAAGGTCAACCCAATTGTTCTCTAACTATATATCTTTTGAATGGAAGTGATATAAGCAGAGACGATGGTCGGAGTGAGGTTTTCACCCTAGTATGGTAATCATATCGCGCCCAGTGAATCTGTCTGAGTAGTGATTCTCTGGTAATAGGTTGGTAAGAAAATGGAATAGATCTGATGCATTTGCAAGTGGACGAATTTCCGTTTTCGTTTCATATGGACAAAACCTTAAAAACTGATGTATTGGCCCGTCTTTATGGCTTTAAGAACAAAGCTTCTTTTTAGAAATACCATCAGGAGGTCCGTATATGTTCACCTCAAGGTGGCGTAATAACCCGCTCACTTCTTGCTTGACCGTAGACTGAACACTTCAAGAACACTGTTTAACTCAGAATTGATTGGACAAACGACATAAGAATATCATCTACACACGTGCAGTAAAAACGAAATGTTTGAATCCTCATGTACACACTTTTACCTTCCAACCTCTCAGTAAAAATGTCAACTGGGAATGGAACTAGAGACGAGTCCATTGCGGTGACAACAATCCATCAATATAAATTCTCACTTAACTTCAATCGCAAGTTAAGCATGCACCAGAGAGAAAATTCACCAGTTCTTCTAGCGAGAAGTTTGCAAATTACGGGCATTAAATGTGCATCCGATATGGTTCTTAACTTATAGACCCCACATAGTGTCCACGAACTTGAAGCCGCCTCACGGACCGTAGTGACCCAAATTTTTCTAGACAGCCAACTAATGCTCAGGTATGTGACAGGGTTGACGTAGATAATGTGTTTAATTTGTGGACCCAACAACTAAACTGTTTAAATTTAACACACTGATTTTGTTATACTTCCACTCTTCCAAGTTCACTTTCGTTATATGCTAGTTCGGTTTTACATTCAGTCTACAAAATTTATTGAAGGCAATATCTTCTTAAAGAGCAGTCACTGTCCTCGGTTCTCTCGGACGACTGGACAAAAGGATTTGCAAACAACGTGGATGATGCCTATACCGTTTACTCAGTTATGCATCAAAACGCTTGCGTAAATCCTCAACACTGCACATTAAGTCGTCTGACGTACTACCAACATATAAGTAGTCTGGAAGCTTGGTGCTAACTCACATCATCAACGCCCCTTGAAGAGGGATGATAAGTGACATCGTGAGAAGTCTAAAGGACGACATATCATTTGCCTAACGCTTCGTTGACTGTAAATATGAATGCAGACAGTTGACCAACCAGCTAACGGAAACAAATATAATGGGAACATCCGAGCACACAAATGGCTCTTTTGCGAAACGCAACAATGTATTAGGAGCACACTGTATTTCATGAAGCTTACCTGCACTGCGATGCAGTAATAGGTATCTGCATCGAGCCCGATGATCACCCCGCTCGTGACTTCACCATGTACTGTCTGTCGTTGGCCCAATTGAAAACGTGCTCGATCAGAGTCCTCAGAACGACAGTCAGAAACACGTGGCCAGTATAAAATCCGATAGCCGCCGACCGGACCTTCACCTTCTGATGGTAGGGGTTGTGTCCACCAAACTGTGATAGCTGACGAATTCAGTGCACCAGCCGTCACTCCTCCGGGAGCATTTGTAGGCACCCGAGCTGCAGACATGATAGTTACTGGGTCAGTGATTGGACCGGCTCCCTGATAAATGGGTCAAGCGATTCATAATTCTGTAACCTTTCATCTTTTTAGTAAGCTCAGTAGAAGTCAGCGGAAACAACACTTATTTAGGACTAATTTACGACATTGTTGAATAAATATGCAATCCATCCATTTTGCTGGTAATCTTGATGGACTAGATTAACGCCCCCGAGGGATCTGTATCACGTGCTGGATGTTAATTGTTTGCATCCACAAGGACATGACATTGAAAGTATTCTGTGAAAATATAACAAGTCCAGAGGTAGAGGTGAAGCAGCTATTGATTCTTTGTGTGCACTTCATCTAACGCTTGTCTGGACTGTCACTCGAGAATGACAGTACTTAGTCAAAAGCATCAGTTTCGACGGGTGTAGTCGCACTGAAGGCAAACACAGATTAACTGATGGTGGCCATCGGGTAGATGACCTTGTAACTCATGCGCAGGTGACGTATTCTGCATCTTCAGTGAGAGTTTCCACCTGCATGGAATTCCAGCGGCAGTTAAACAGGTCCGTAACTATTATGATTTACTCAGAAGTCGCATGAAACGAACAGTGAATAGGCGGACAAACATATTTTGTTAGTTGGCTGAAAAAGTGGACAGGGGAGGGAGATAATAGTCACAGTTCTCTAACGGTTATCTAGTTTGTCCTTTTGGATTCACCCGTGAAAAATGACCGTCAGTCAAAGAGCCAGGTAACCAACACATTTTTAATACACGACCTGAAAGTTGTAACTTGTTAGCAGATGATTAAAGTACATAGCCTGTTACTCCTCAATTTTTTATCGTCTAGTATCAAAACCATATGGGTGATTGTCTGCATTCTTTTACAGCTCGGCCGCTTGTTTACTAGATGTATGTCTATATTAAGGTCTGATTTTTTAGTAATTAGGTCCCATCTATTCCACCGAGATTACAAAAATAATTGCGCCAAGTTTAAATGTCACTAGAGAATGACAAGATAGCGAACAATTTTCTTTAGCCCTCAAGCTAGTTACAACACATTGCAGATATAGATAGTTTTCAGCATGAATCAGAAGGTTGGTCAGTAGAAATATTGCAGGTAACGCAGCTAGTAATTATGAATAACTCATGAGGTCGATTGACTGCAAGCCGGAGGATGTTCAGTGTTCGTACTAACGCTTTATGAATAAAGAGATCAGGAAGCTTACGGCTTCAGCAATCGGAAGGCCTCAATAGAGTAAAGGACCCGATAAGTACATAGTGTTTGTTTGCTCTCGTAATGTACCCATGGTACTGGAAAATGCTCTGTTATTCCTAGTCTCTTCCATCTGTTAACTGTTTGTCCGTTGCCATTTGCCAGCTAAACCCCTCAGCAGAAAATGGATTAGCAAAACCTCTCCAATGCTAGGCAGATATGACAAACCTGTACAATACTACTTTATTTACTATGCCTTTGGGACAATGAATTGTAGTATGCTACCCAGAATTTTGTACGAAAGGAGACTGGATCCACTATGCCTTAAAATAACCAGGAGCAAACGTTAGAAGCGTTTTCAGTACACTATGCTGGAAGTTCATAAATAATTCGGTACTCCAAGCAGCTGCACAGTTTCCCATCTGTGAAAAGTCCTCTAGTAATCTCTGAAGTTTTCTTGTAGAAACATGTTGATGATATGGTCGTAGTTTGAAACTTTACCATTCACGATAAAGTTCAAGTTTCACAAGAAGGATTAGGGAAACTGCTAGGTTTTTCAATGTGTGCACTGCAAACAATAAACTGTTAGCTGTACCATACATTTCTCAATCCCGTATGATCAACCTATATACCACTTTTTTTATATCTGTGAACCACTTTACAGTCTTACTTCGTAGTAGTTGTTCTTGGTCATGAATGCCTATCTATTCTCATCCGTCACCTGATCAATGGGCTTTACCGTGTGGAAACATATGGAAAGGGTAGGGTGTCAGCACACAGGCACTACTGCTCCACAGGGGCATCTGAAGAGCTTTTGGCAAAATATTTCACCGAATTTAATGGCTCGCCCAGGCTGATCCTTACTTCAAATAAACTCACCGCAATCTTACGACTGATTAAGCTACATCCACCGACTTCAGAACCTGTGATTGGTTTGTTCACCAACTTCCGTCTACTTTATCCCATAATCTTCTAGAAGTAGGTATTTAGTTCGCATTCCACCATGACGTTAGACAGGCTTTAAAAGCCCTAGTCGAGCGTAGTTCTGTTCACAGAATTTCAGTTCCTTATGTCCTAAGTTCTTTGCAACAAACGCGGAGAAGTAAGTGTTCTAAAATAACAGCCCACAAATTGTCAATCTTACATGGTTTTCATTGTTTATATTTCTTTGCTACATGTTAAACCAATAGTTTCTCAATCGTGTTGCTAATGAACATTTTGTATGCTTGTTCTATCTATTGGCTGGGTATCAAAATGTCTAGCACAAACAAAGTCATTGGTAGTGCAGTTAGAGTAAATAATTATACGTAAAACATAAGAACTAAGCCGTGAAGAATGGCCGATTTGTGGATGACCAGTAGCAAAGTAGAGGCAGGACAACAGAACCATTGTTATTCTAAACTACAG
>JTDE01000169.1:45669-58627 GCA_014338405.1 Paragonimus skrjabini miyazakii | reverse complement strand
ACAACAGAACCATTGTTATTCTAAACTACAGGAGATGACTTTACCGAATCTAGATCAGTAGGGAGCAGAAAAATGTTGCTGTGCATTATAGGGCTCAATGGTCTTTTTCGGTTCATGTATGTGTATTGACAAGAACGAGACGGGATGTCGCCTCTCAGCATCAACGGACGTACCGAGTAAGTTCCTGCTAGCTGAGATCCCGATCACGCGTACCGCGTGTGTTACTTGACAAGAATACCTGGTTGTCTATCTTATCGGTATATGTGTTTTCTTTTGCATTCAAGTGGTTCTGTGTACAAGCGATAAGATATAATTGTTAGCGGTCAGAATAACATACTGTGAATCAGAGCGTTGTATTCTTTGAACTGTGACGATCACAGTCAAATGTACTCTTCACAGTATACACCGCGTACTTTCCACACGCAAAATTAGGATGGGGACCAGCCAAACATCTCAACTTGCAGCCAGTCAGTCAATCCATAATGGAAAGTATCCTTATATATTTTCAGTGCCAGTTCGTATGATTTCATGTATTGCGGCCAATAAATGCATTTGTCCCATGATCGTGCCCCCATTTTGAAGCCTGGCCAACCAAAAAATGTCTACGTGCAGTCCGTGTTTCTGGTGCGGCATCAACAAGTCCGTAAAAGCCTATATGACTTCTGCAACAACAAGACAAGCACTTCTTTTGTTGGTAAAACGAGAGAAATGCAATCATCCTGCGTACAGAAGACAACGGACAGTCATTGGTCACCGATCGTAAACTTTACAGGGTTGCACACCTATATTCAGTGATAGAAAAATCTCATGAGTATAACAATGCTCTTAAAGCATATCAGTCATAGGAAAACAAATTCTGTTCAGTTTCTAAGTAGTTGCTTGTACCACGTAGTCACCTGTCTCTCAAAAGAGATTCTCATTATAACAATCTGGAGTTTTAGTGACCTAAAGATCTCAAGCCGGTAATTAGTGGGATTGTTGTTGACTATATGTGAACAGGACAAAAAGCCTACTATCAGTACTAGTTAAAGATCTTTAACGGTCTGAAACTGACTGCACTTAACAAATCAACAACTAAACCCGATCGCATGTTAACCTATTCAGACGAAAGTCCGAATAAGGCATCTTAAGGTCAAGTCAAAACACTTACCACGCTATTCACCGCCTCTAGCCGGACCTCATAGGGTTTGTAGTATAAGTTTTCACCTAATGTCAATGTGTATTGTAAATATTTGCCGCCTTCAATCGGCTTCGTATTTCGTAATTCATACACGCCATATTCATTATTGCCCTTGGCGCGTACATGAGCTCTGTATCGAAAATTTGGACCATTCTCGTCCACTCGCGATAAGGGAATCCATTGAAACACAAGTGTTCCGTGTTTTCCGCCCCCACCTGTTACATTTAGTGGCATTTTAGTCGGTTTCTTTGGAAGTGTAGTGAATGAGAGACTAGGCAAACTGGGTGCTCCGATGCCGAGAACATTGATGGCCCGAACGCGGATTCGATAGGCCATATTTGCCGCCAAATTCTCCACGAATGTCATACGGCGACCTGTAAAAAGGCACAGCAAACAAACATGTTAACTGGAACTTCAAATCAATTGCCGATCTCATATTTTGAGTAAGACTAAGTAGCTATTAGTCTACGGATAATGTCTTATGGAGGAATCGGACGTGTAACGCGGAATATGTAAAACAAATGTGGCCACCTTGTTTCTAAGTTAAAACCCCATTCAACTGAAAGAAAAAATGATGTTGCAGTTTGTCTAGAAGAATCAGGTAACATCGCCCGGCATAGATCGGAATAGGTGAAAGAAAATCAATCAAAAGTGTTGCTGTAGGTCACCTGGCTGACAGCGATCATCAGGTGAACATAGACCGATCATTCATCGTTATTTACGGGGTTCCATCGTATCAGTCGAAACTCGTTTACTAGCGAATGTTGGCTAATGCCGAGGTCGGTGCCACTCGATTACGTAATCCAATCTTAAGTGAACAGAAAATGTTCGTTCAGTCACCTCAACTGCTTTGACCATTAGCTCACTCATCCAAACGATATGTAGGTATTTGAATGGTGAAATCAGAAGACCGGTTTTGCAAGATGGTAGTACCATTTCGTATGCTCTCATCAGTTGCTACACGACGACTGACACAGGTCATCCAACGTACGTACAATGCAGCTACACTGCTATTAATCAGTCGCACCAAGTCACTCACACTTCCTCACATTTAGATTCGGATTCTAGAACTGTTCAGTTCACATTGTACCTACCAGTTCACATGCAGTTACAGGGACGTTTACATTGACAGAACTGATCATTACAATCTTGCAAAACCGATCTGCTGATTTCACTATTCAAATTCGCAACTGGGGAAGGATGCTTTATATTTCTGATATGTAGGCAGTTGCCATCCGACTGCAGTCCAGAAACAAAAGGGGTGAGATAGCGTGAATTTTGACGAATACCGTTTTTAGTTTTATTTTCTCGTATAACTGTAACAGCCTGTTACATTTCGTGTTCTATGACTCAATGGGAGTTTTCGAAATAATGTCAACGTTGATGGTATCCCTCACATTAAAATCAGTTGCATATAAATACAAGGCGGGACTGCAGGAGATTTGCCAGTAGTTGAGAGAACTATTGTGATGTTCTGAGTGTCATAATATGGATGTACCGCAGTGCATATTTACTCTACTCCTTACAAACTTAATCGGAAATCAGTTGAAGTATCCTTTAGTAGTGCAATTCAAGTTGAATACCACTTAGTACCGATCACAGCTTCAGCTGTGATTATTATCTCCGATTATTTTTTCCACTGAAGGGAAAATAATCGCTACCACCACTACCACAAAAGAGGCGCTGTAATACCCGAAAAGAACTGAATAACACTTAATCGTGGATCGAACATAAATCTAAAGAATCCACTTTGAACAAGTCCATTACACGATCTCATGACCCTGACAGTTTTAATGTACACAGACGACGTGACTCAATACTCGCCTTTCCGGTCTACACCGAATCGCTGAAGGATTAGTTAGCAAACATTCTGCATTATCCACGTAGCCGGAGTTAAGTCAGTTGACTGCGCAAGTTGGTCGTCAGTGAGAATGCTTCAAGAGCTGATTATCGTTCGTGACTAACCCGACCATTTCTAGAAAAATGTTAAGAGATGGATCTAGGTGTGCTAAAAAAGGTGGATCGATAAGACACTAAATCCTGCCCCAAAATGTTGTCTCAGTGTACAGAAGTCGAAAACCGCCGTTACTTTTGCAACCTCAGTCCGGAGGCTGACGAACTCTATATAGTGAAACTTGCCGGAATGGTCGCTACTCTCTATTACATTTCAACTGTTCATGCCTCGTAAGCCGTGTGATGTGCTTTTGTAAAATCCTTTTGTCTGTCTCGGATACATTTGAAAGAAATCGCCTGGAAATTCTCAATTTTCACATCTCACCTGCTCGCTCGAATCGACTCAGCTTAGACATCATCAATGATCAGTTGTCGAAGACTGGATGCAGACAACCCATCTGTGCTATCCAAATTTGATCACATTTTTGTCACTACCCAGTGTTATTGCAACCCGGTATAGGCAGGAAATTTTCAATAATGAGTCGTGTGGAACTGAGCTAAAGCTGTGTTCAAAGTGCATGCCTCGATCCAAGGTTCTCTCGAAGAGTACCTGTTGATCAGTTTTTTTCGGAAATTTCGACGTCTGAAAAGATTATGGCCATGTGTGCAACTAATACTTAGCCAATTTGAAGGTTCAGAATTAGTACCCGTAATTCAAGCATATTGACCATAACCCCAGTTAGTACAAATACAAACAGATGACTATCGAATTTATGAGTTATGGGAAAACTGCTACTAAGTAGTACTCGTGAGTACAATTTCCAAACCCAAACTAACTATAGGTAATCTAAGCATTGTGTTATAGACCCACGGAGACGTACTAATTCAACCTCAACGGGAAGTCCAAAACATTAGAAAGTCGTTAAGAGTTTACATGACAGACACTTTGCCTCTTCTCACAGTGATCGATCAGTCCATGTAAGAAGTGCTCTGCTGTTTGCCGGTCTTGACATTTAGACTACAGATCGAGGTCACACCTTCGTTTGCTGATGAAATGTTTACAATCCAAATGTCAAACTCGGCGAACAATCGAGCTACCAAATCCATCATTCTTCGCAAAAATCGTAATCCATGTATTGATTACAACTTAGTGTTGTCAAGAGCTTAGATGTGCTGACTTGTTCAATTTTATGTTGTAAGGCCGACTTGGCGATCAACGAGAGTAAATCATAAACACAGGCATCGCTCTACACCAGTAGCTTACATGTACGAAGATCAGGGTTCAGTTTACGATTCAGAAATTATTATGAACCACTGATGAGTTCTAGCCAACAAACCAAGATTCACCTTACTGCACTATTTTATTTTAAGGCAAAAGCTGTAATCTAAACGAGTTAGACCCAAGTTGTAAAAATTCGGGCTACCAGGTGTCTGTTATTTAAGGATATACACTTGATCTTTATAAGGAAAAAATGAATATTTAGGTAAATTTAGAGTGACAATCGGTTATGTGCTGCTGAAACCGACGTTTACCTGCAGTCTTAAAATGACACGTTTATTCATGTACTGGGTATGTTTATTGGTTTTAATTCTATATAATTCATGGCAATTAATACATTAGCTCAAAGGCGAAGAGTGATGCAACTGTAATTAAAGAAATCCAAGTCTAAAGGTTTGAAATCGATCGTTTAAGTACGAACAACCCATCTTCTGGAGGTTTGTCCGTTCCTAGGACATACAATACTCTTCTAGTGTATAAGTGGACAATATAGCTTTCTGCTTGGGTAAAACATTCTCAACTCGCAAACTATGTGCAAGTATTGCTGCGTAACAGTCAGAAAACAGCAGGAATTCAACATTGAATTCCACCATAGTTTTCCACTGTATCAGTACTAGAGAAAAAGCCTCGAACGCAACCACTCTTGAACTTGTCAATCAGTCTCATCCGCATGAATGCCGAACTTGCCCCAACAACTCACCACATTTAACAGAGACATTGGTCTTACCAGTTGCTAGTAAGTAATGACACTGTTGTTGTAATCAGCATCGAAGACGGTAAAGAAGTTTTCAAAATGCTCATGCGCAGATCTATTGACACTGTGTCTGTGTTATCATGACAACGGTTACTTTGCGAAGTAACCAGAAGAAATAGACAATGGTAAAGAAAAAAGCGAACAGGAGAATTCACTGACTAACTGAATTAGATAGTTGTTCAATAGTGCAACAATTATTCTGATCACATGCCAATTACTGATAAAAAAATGTTACTGGTAATCTACAAATGAAAAAGGTTGTGGCTGATGGAAGAGTAACACTCACAGTAAAGCACACGAAAACGGTCTAAGTGGAAGTTTTTGTTACAATGTTTCATTTTGTGATTGCGTCAAACAGACTGTCTTTCCCTGTGAAGTACAAAGCATCATCAGGTGCAACTCACGTGCAATTGTATTTTCCGTGTTCACATGGAGCTTCAAAAATGGAGCACCGATATCAATGTCTGTACTTGTTATAGCTTGTCAGAGGCGTATAGTCTCAGCATGACCATGATTTTAGCTCCGGTTAACGTACTTAAAAGTTGACTGTGCTTATCACTACATCATAGATCTCACATTAGCTCCAACCGAATGATAATACCTTACTTTTCATTGTATTCGTTTATGAATAGTGTGCAAGTTACTCGTTTGTTGCTATGTTTATTAATTCCAGCCAGTAACTCTATGATAGAGACTTCTCAGTCCAGTCGTAGTCCGTGACAACATTTAGCTCACCAAGGACTATTTTGTCCACTTAGAAGCTATCGGAGAGTTAGCTGATATAATTGAAGTGATATTCAGGCTTTACGGTCGTTCTGGTGTTTAAATATGTAATGATATGTAACCTAGAGAGGTAAGGACTAAAAACGGATGTTATGTTAGAAAAAAACATTCCTAGTCGGAACCGAACAAACTCAAACCGTGCCTTAAACAATTTGAACCAAACGCTGTTCAACTTTTAATCAGGTCTGATATGGGTTTGTACAATCAACCAAAATAATCAGACAAAGCAAGGCAGATCTGAAACTGGTCGGAGCCCCGACTGACCTCGCTCTGTTAGCCTGAATAAGATCAGTCCCCTTTCGACAAGCATTAATTGTGTAATCATGTTCGGTTCCGAAATTTTCAAATCTAAATACTTAAATGTGTGAGCAACTGAGCATTGAATCAAAGATTCGCTTGAATTGGAAGCGTCTTTGTTGTTATGCTTGTGCCTCACCACTTCACCCAGCGAAATACCGTCACTGTAGTTGAAAAAAGATCGCTGCTGCACTCCTCCCGAACAGTTTGACAAGGAAACAATAAACGGCCTTAATACCTGGATAAAAGTCACTATACGAGTTTTCAGTTTCGAATAACTTGAGCGGATAGTTCATTAACCGAGTAAAGGAAAACGAGAAAACATAGCATACCTGAAGGAAGTAGCTCCTCAGTGTTGGTGATACTCAAATTGGACACCACAACGGTCCACTTATTCGGTGGATCAAACAAAGCGTTCGCCTCAATCATAAACGCGATAACACGGAAAGAATGAGAGTTGCCCACAGCCCATGTGACGTTCACACGTTGTGAATTGAGTTGCGGTTCGACGATTACACCTGGAAAAGAGAGAAGGGCGATTACCGCATGCGAAAGCTCGAGTATTCAGTCATGTGACTTAGTGATAGCTGCAAAGGTCGCAATTGGCAAAGAAAGGATACAGATTATTCAATAAAGTCTATTTTTCGATGTCGTCAACCCTGAAGGAGAGAAACGATGTGCAACAAACAGCATAAAAAGATTACAAGTTGATCGCTTTTAAAATAGCACAGACCGTAAATCGGTTTTTATGTGACCAGCATGAATCACAGTGCAAAGAACAGGACGGATTTTCATTTTCCTGAATCGTTTAGGCAGCGGCGTTTATTAAATGTGGATTTTATAAGGGAATTGGCCTGAACGAATTTCCTGAATTGAGATTAGTTAATAAATCGCAGAGTGCTAAAGTCAATCGTAGTCAGCTATCCGAGCAAACTGATATGTAAACAACGTGACCAGTCTGTCTAATCCCGTTCTACAGTTAGCAGGTATAGCCGACGGAATCCGTCAGACTGACAAAGTGACTTGACTGGTATCGCAAACTAGAGATAAATTAGAGGCACCAACCAAGCGATCGATAGTTTAACCAAAACTGAAAGGAAACTAACGCGAAACATCCGAGTCAGCCAGTTCATGGAGAAGCTAATCGCGATTAGCAGCAATAAAATCTACTGGATGACCGCCAACGCAAGAAATCAACCATTTAAATCAACTTATATTTTGATTGTTGACACAAAGTTGCGGATCCTGTAAAGTGTATCGTTGCGCCATTCCACATCTGTAAACGTCTATGACCCGTGTATATCAAACTTATTGTTCAAATTCTGTTATGGTATTAGTTTATGCACCGAAGTGTAGTTGGCGCTTCCGTTGTACCTTCAATGATCAACTTCGCCTACGTCTGTTTCTGTCTGCTTAATCCATCGAGCCGGTGTGTCATTCCAGGATCTTCCACAATAATCACAGTGATTGCAAACGACTAGCAATGTTTGATAAAATAATTCATTTTTTGACATCTCATGCATATCTTCATGCGAGTTGACCAGAACTTTCTAGAAAATATCAACATTCACGAATCTGGTACTAAGTCATCATGGCTAGTCCTTTGTTTCCGAACACAATGTTTGACACCATACTGTGATCCATATTAAAAGTGATTATACTTTAACTTGATTTTTACGTGTTGTGCAGACGTTCATATAATCGGCAAACTCCTTCTGATACTATGGCTCTAGTTCACATGGACGACAAAATATTAGTTTCAACAGAGAGGAGGTCGCTGTCCTCTGGACTGAGAGGATCACAGAGAGTGCTGATCAGGATGTGGATTGATCTGCCGATCATGGAATTAATCGCGTATCTCTGGTACGTTGCCTATAGTTCACATCAAGGTCATCATCTGAAGAGCTTCAGTTTGACGCCTATGATAGAAACCACTCTAAGAAACAATGATATGGAACGCTGTGTTACAACAGTTAGTTGAATTAAAAAGAAATGAGAGACCACATTATAAGAAATCAGTAGCATACGCGTTAGGAAGCAGTCAGATTAAAAGAATGAGGGACTGTCATATTGAGAACATTTCAGCCAAAGACGGTGAAACATGTATATTCACCATATACAGTACAGAAAAAACTGTCCTGTCAACTCTAATCGATCACCTCACTACTTGGACTTCTCCCCATGTTGAAATCACAGAAGAAAAAGATATAAAAAACTGCCCAACAAGTTGACGATTTGTGCGATTTCAACTTGAAGAGAAGTTCCAATCGAGGGGTCATTGATTGGAGTTAAGAGGACAGTTATTGTGTCTCCCCCTCGAGGCAATCGGACAACCACAGCATTACTCACAAGTGAATGTCGCTGATAATTCACACCAGAGGATTCAGTCGTACTTAATGTGAGATGAATGACGCAGTGGTCGACACTACTGTCTCATGAAAGCGTGGCCAGAGTTCTAATCTCGGCCGTGGCAAAAATACGCACTATTGGAGAGTTCTAATGAGAGCGAAACTCGAGTCTGGTGCTTCTTTTCGAAAGGGGCCGACTAGAAAATTTATGGGAATAATGTATAACACAAACAATGTTTTTACGCTTTCCGTTGGGCGTAATCGGTGATCCCCACTAACATCCCACAAACGCCCATGATGTTTACTTCCTCGGTTATACACCAGACCCTAAAGTTAAGCCTGACGGTCTACTGGTTACTTGGTGCTGATGAGCCAGTGCAGGTGCTTGCATGTACCGGTAGCCGTTCTGTTCAGTCTGTTGAATGTTTAAACTTTCCTATCTATAAAGCAATGAAAAAGAATTCTTGCAAGTTTGAGTTAAACAGCCACTACCACATGTGAGCAGCTGACGACTACAGCTGAGCAGCATGTGGTAGTAAGGTGGCATTTAAGAACATGCTCACAACATAATTAGTCCATACACACGTTAAGCCAAATCCGTTTCGTGAAGAAAGCTCATGCTGTCTGATCGTCTTGACACGTAACAGTAATCGTCCTATGGAATCTGATCGATGAACTTGCGTCAATACTGACGTGCCTTTATGATCACTTTTCGTCGAAAATTTCGGTGACACAGCAGCCTCATTACAGTTTAAATGCACACATTTTAGCGTGGTTACATGGGGGTTTGGACTGGTGATGTAGCATTGTATTGATAGTGATATTCTCAATGGTCAGTGTTGTTTAAATACGTACTTAACTCTAGACAGGAACGGCTTCACATAGCTGTCGACCTGCGTCTTCAAGCCCTTCGGTGGTTTCGCTTGCATTTTGCAAAGTTGACTAGCAAATGAACAACTTGTGTATAGTAGATTCAATGCAGTATAATGAGATTCAATATGATCGAACTTACCCCCGCAAGGTCCCGGTGGACCGGCAACTTTGATTAGTCCGTACGACCTCCTGGATCCCAGTGGGGTCTCAGGCATGCAGGAGTAATTACCGGAGTTTTCGAACTGAATGGAGCTGATTCGAAGGGTTCCAAAATAACGACCGTATGGTCGTTGCAGTTGTGCTATCTCATAGCGACGAGCGTCCAAGTCAAGACGAGCAAATTTAATTTGAACACCCTGGGGTTGAAAAATTCGAACAATGACCAAACAGTCCCGGTGATATCAAGGAAGAATTACGATACAATTAGTTGTTGCAAAATGGAAATGTGAAGTCCATATTGTAAACAGTTGTGCAGTAACAGAACACATGACAAGAGCGGATGGCCAAATGAGTTCATAAAGCTGGCCAAAGTGAATGTTATCACAATCGTACTGAAAGTGATACCTACAAAAAAACATTCCTGGTGTCAAACAGTAGATGGTATATTTGTATACACTACAATCCGTACAAGCTGTGGACTACAAGCTCAGGTGTTTGAGTGAATATCGTTGCATTTTAACTGCCAGTATTGATCTATCCCCTACTTGCATCACCGCAAATATAGAGATATTCTTCGACGTTTTTTCTACCACTGTTTTTAAACATCAAACATTTATTTATGTTTCTTCCAGGTCCTTCTAATCCAGTTGACATCAGCATCCTCACGACACTAATATTTTCCCTTCCAGTGTGGAATACTATTTTAATCTGACTCTTTTAGGTAAACTGAAAACTTCTTTTACCAACAAACAGTCGATACTGGATAACTCAAATATCGCACTTATTAAGCTTTCACCCTATGATTTCAGTTAAACTCGCCATCGGTAGTCAACACGTTGCTCGGATTACACCAACAATATTGTCCTGTAAACTTCAACAGAATAGTGCTAATACTTTGTACAACATATTCAATTAACCGTTCATCTTCATCTTTCTGTTCAGTTTAGGGGTTACTGTAACATTCATTTGGACATCTGTTGTGCTTTGAAAATACTTTTTGTACACGATGATAGACTCTCGTTTCTTCAATTGAGAAAACTCCACCGAATGAACAAAATGGCGAATACCAAGCGAAGAGTTTTGTTGCAGTTGACTTGTTTTTATCAGTACTCAGAAGTGAATTACATTGCTCTACTGTTTTGTGTATTGAGACAGAGCTCGGTAACAAAAAGGTACCGTGAAATCTGTAATGGGCTGAATTAACTAAGTTGTATAAGCTACTCTACATGAAAGGCTTTCTATACGTTAAACCGTAAGTTAGGAAGCTCATTGGTTGTCCCTTCAATTTCTGTGTGATTCACTTTCTTCAGCTGACAATTACGTCTTTGATGAACCCAAAAATGTATATAATGAGGTGATATGGCTCAAAGCTGATAAGGCGAGAAGGTCATAATGACCGCCATCAGTTATACTCAGATGGCGTACTAGAAAACTGCTAGTTGTTGAGGGGCTGGCCACAAGCAAGATACCAAAGTGAGGCACATCCAAATTTCGATCGATTGTATACACCTCGGTGGTGTTAAAAAGGTTTTTGGGAAGCTTCTTCTCGAACACCTAGTGTTGCAGAATAATCAAATCAGTCCATCTCAGTTTGCGTATCGCCAGGCTCGGTTCACTGCTGACGCAGTATCCTGTCATATCCACTCAATTTTGATACCCACGGGTGGCAAATATAGGGCAGTCCGCTTTAGTTTCTTTGATTACAATAATGCTTTCAAGTGCATCGCTAGAGTGATTCCGTTTTGCCTTCTCGTAATATGGTATGCGACCGTCTCTCGTAATGTTGTTAACGTACCATTCTTCAAATCGCTTTGAGTTTACTGTATTCAGTGGTCTAGAATCCGCCCCTCTGTCCACGAATCGGGGTGCCCGCCTAGACGCAATTCTTCCCCGTTTTTCTTTTTCATTACCTGAGCCCCAAGCTTATTTTTCAAGGTTTCGGGTTTTGTCAGTCTGTGCAAGTTATGCCATGTTTGGCGCTAACATTTTTAGATATCCTCTTCCCTCGACCTGCAGAATAGCCTCATCAAATTGGCCGGTTGACCTAACACACACTCCTTATGGCTGAATATGTTCAAGTGTATTTTCGTTTTTCCTTCTTAAAGGTACAACTTACTGACAAATTTTTGGTACTTGTCCTCAAATGCAAAGTGAAAACAAGTTTCTTCTATGTCTCAAGTATTTGGGTATCAAGTTGAGTCACAACCTGACAATGTTTTACAACAATTTTTCTATTAAAGTGAGAAGACTCACTTTTTATATTTCACGTCTAAAGTTATTGTCAGTCCCGTATAATCTTATTTTTTGTTTCGTGAGTGCACGCGTACTTTGATTTGGCCACATCCTTCTCCATTTATTTTTCCCAGACTTTCTCTCAGCGTTGAAAATTTTTATAGAGTCACGAGGCATTTGTCTCATTGTAACAGCGTTCTTCATTCTAGTCTCATTGACTCTGTGATGGTTCAACATCTTAAAACTTGCAAGTCGCTTTCCTTCCAAATCTTGTTTCGTCCCGTTCATTCTGTTCATTCGAACCTTAATAAATATACATTTACATCTTCAACCAACTCTCAGTTCAAACAATTTTATGCACATATGGCTCATCTGTGCGTTCTTATTAATTCCGACAATTTTATAGGCTGACAGACCACAAAGTTGACCTGATAATTTTATTAAGCATTCTGCATGCAGAAGATGTGGTCGTACAATTTCCTAAGTCGAACTGAATTTGACTGGTTAACTTTCAGTTAAATGATCATCAGCTTCTGCTGTGTTGACGTTGGGTTCATTGAACAAATAAATCGCTGGAAACCGTTACTTCATCATTAGTTGGAACGCACTGATTCGTGTCATCTCAGTTACCATGGACAATTCAAAGATGCACCACGTGAGTTGGCGAGTAAGCTCTACACCACGAGCGGTTGCTCGACCGCTCGGTAGATTGTGATAAAAGAATGTATCCGTGGTGGTTATCCGAAAGGCCCATCATTGTTTTGGTCGCTTATGACTGGGGTGTATCACTTAGCCTACTGTAGTAAGTATTCAGCTAAAGGCGAAAACCGAGTTATTATATTGGCAGTAGGTCAAGCCGGATAGACGACTTTTAATGTGGTCCAAAGATCTGATCTTCAATCCGCCTGTTGCTCACCTGTGTGTGGTAGTGGCACGTGGTCAGCGTTAGCGCATCGGTCCTTGTTGGAGGTCGCAAGTCAACAACACTAACGTGTATTTACTACCATACTTTTGACACCACCCATGACTGGAGTGGCCGGTCGCAACAACTGAAATCAAAGGTTATTCGTTTTTGTAATTAATTATCGCTGGTTTACTTTACACACGCCCCATCGTATCCGGTTTAAACTCGACGGAATAATATCGGAGACGGGTGAATC